>PVIA01013563.1:0-31614 GCA_004024845.1 Tonatia bakeri | reverse complement strand
GCACTGTTGGTGGGACTGCAGACTGGTACAACCACTATGGAAAACAGTATGGAACTTCCTCAGAAAATTAAAAATGGATCTGCCTTTCAACCCAGCAATTCCACTGCTGGGACTATATCCTAAGAATCCTAAAACACCAATCCAAAAGAACCTTTGCACCCCAATGTTCATAGCAGCACAATTTACAATAGCTAAATGCGGGAAGCAACCTAGATGCCCATCAGTAAATGAATGGATCAAAAAACTATGGTATATTTACACAATGGAATTCTATGCAGCAGAAAGAAAGATGGATCTCCTACCCTTTGCAACAGCATGGATGCAACTGGAAAGCATTATGCTAAGCGAAATAAGCCAGGCAGTGAAAGATAAATACCACATGATTTCACCTTTAACAGGAACCTAAACAACAAAACAAAGAAACAAGCAAAATATAGTCAAAGACACTGCATTAGGGGACAGGCAGGAAGTGACCAGAGGAGAGAAAAGAGGGAATTTCAGGGGAAAAGGGGAAGGGTTTGCAGGAACAAAGTTAAAAGACACATGGATAAAAACTAGGGGAAGGGTGGTAATGGGAGGGAAGATGGGAGGGGGATGGGTGGGCTTCATTGGGAGTAAAGGGGAGAAAACTGTACTTAAACAATCATTAAAATAAAAATAAAAATTAAAAAAAGATGTAATTGTTTTTATTCTGTTTATTAACTTATTTTAGTTTTTCAACTATAGTTGACATTCGATATTAGTTTCAGGTGTACAGCATAGTGGTTATCTGCATGTTTCTTTTGCTTGGTTTTGTTAAGCTTCATGTATATGATGATTTATATTGTTAACAAATTTGGAAAATTTTTGGTTATTATTTATTCAAACATATTTATCAAATAACTTTGAGTTCCTTTATCCAACATTTGAGACAAATGATGGTTTATAGAAGGAAGTAATGTCCCATAAGTTACATGTCCCTCCAACATTGGAAGTAAAATTTGATATGATTTGATTCCCTTGTCTTTCCCTCTCCTCTTCCACTTAAAGGAAATGGCCAATCTATGATGAGAAAACAGAAGTCTTAAGAAGCAATAGGTAATTTCATTTAAGCCCAGTAGAGGGAACCAGGATGTCATTATATACTCATATCTGATCGTTCTTCCACCTTCACAGTAGACACATACATAACGTTCTAAACTTGGTCCTTCTTATAGTTTTCAGAGTTAAAACTGTGTTCAAGGCTGAAAGATATTGTTGTTAATAACCCTGACCACTGTGATCAATGTTAACATTCTTCAGTGACAAAAAGAAGTGACTAATTTTAAATTTATCATCTAAACTACTTTGTATTCTTTTGAGAAACTCAAGACTCATCAACTCTATCATCTTTCTTCTCCTAAAACCCCAGAGAGGCAGGTAGTTACCGAATGACTACCGTGTATAAAAAAGAATCTAAGCTTGCCTCTCCTGTAACAGGAAAGACAAACAAGAACCTTCTATTCAATCTTATATTTGTATAATGCTTTATAATTTTCAAGTAGTTTTATATATAAGCTGACATTTCATCTTATTTTTGTGATAAGAAAACCAAGTCTATAACTGAATTTGTTTTTTTTTTAAAGATTTTATTTATTTATTTATTTATTTTAGAGAGGGAAGGGAGAGGGAGAGAGAGAGAAACATCAATGTGCGGTTGCTGGGGGACATGGCCTGCAACCTAGACATGAGCCCTGACTGGGAATCGAACCCGCGATGCCTGGTTCGCAGCCTGCGCTCAGTCCACTGAGCTACACCAGCCAGGTGAATTTGTTTTTTTAAATTATATTTTATTCATTATGCTATTACAGTTGTCCTAATTTCCCCCCTTTGCCCCCCTCCACACAGCACCCCCCATTCCCTCAGGCAATCCCCACATCATTGTTCATGTCCATGGGTCATACGTGTAAGTTCTTTGGCTGCTCCATTTCCTATATTGTATTTTACACCCCTACAGCTATTCTGTAACTACCTATTTGTACTTCTTAATCCCCTCACCTCTTCACCCACTGCCTCACACCCCCCACAACTGGCAACCAACAAAATGTTCTCCATATCTGTGATTCTGTCTCTGTTCTTCCTATTTGCTTAGTTTGTTTTTTTATATTCAATTGTTGATAGATATGCATTTGTTGTCATTTTGTTGTTCATAGTTTTGACCTTCTTTTTCTTCAATGAGTTCCTTTAACATTTCATATAATAATGGTTTGGCGATAATGAACTCCTTTAGTTTTTTCTTGTCTGGGAAGCTCTTTATTTGCCCTTTGATTCTAAATGATATCTTTGCTGGGTAGAGCAGTCTTGACGGTAGGTCCCTGCTTTTCATGACTTTGATTATTTCTTGCCAATTCCTTCAAGCCTGTAAGCCATTTCTTTTGATAAATCAGCTGACAGTCTTATGGGAACTCCTCTGTAGGTAACTAACTCACTATGAAATGAAACTGGGTTCATTCACTAAGAAAAGATGACTGCTGACACTTTAACCTGTATCAAAGTAAACACTAGGACAGCCAAGAGTAAACAGAGAGGCTGACTGAGACAGTGTCTGGTACTGTCATTTTTCCTTTTCTTTTTTCTCCACAGTAGTTCTCACTGATAAGGAGAAATATTAGCACAATACTCCTGGACCCTTTTGGGAAAAGCATTGGATTTATTTCTGATCCCAAAATTGATGTGGGGACAGTCATATACGACCAAATCAATTCTTTCAGTACAGGGCTAGTTGTCTAATAGAACTGAAAATCTCAGCATCGTAGACCATGAATCAGATTCCATTTTTCAGAGCCAGGTGCTATAGTCTAGACAAAGTCTTCTGACCCAAATATTATTCTGTCACTGTAATATATGTTTATTGGTTGGCTGAGTTCACAAAAAAAATAACACTTGTAAAATGTCACATCTCAACTTATGAATCAAATACTGAAATTACTTCTGATGGCTTGGTTCTCAAAATCACTTGGCTTCTCAGGTAAGTTCCAGAACAAAAGACTAGCTCTTGGTAAATAATTGATTTCTTCTGTTTCACTTCAGTGAAGTGGCACAAGGGTGGCCCAGCTGCACTGATCCAGTTCTCCACACTCTGCCTCCAACCCCAACCAGCTCTGGGTTGCCTATAAAACTCTTTCCATCTAAATCAGATAGGAACTCAATAACTACAGGCACATAATGAAGTTATAACATAATGGGCAATAAGCCTGGTTCTAATTTGAGTCTCACACCCACCCCAGTAGAGGAGGAAAAGCTCAAAAGAAAAAAAAAAATTCATGTGTCCAGAAGCTTTAGCATTCTAAATCTCAAAAGGACTTTGAAATGCCTGTTAGTGGAATAATTTCCAAATGCTAGTGAAGAAATTAGTGCTAGCCCTGACCAGGCGGCTCAGCTGGTGGGAGCTTCATCCTGCACACCAAAAGAAATTAGTGCTAATCCCTGATGAAATGATCACTAGTCTAAGAAATACTAAGAAAAACATAGCCAATGTAGTATGTTTTTCATATAGCTAAATTTACTAGTTTAATGAAACCATCCTATATTCTGAGATTATATTTTGCCTAGTTTTTTTAGCATCAATTGTTATTGCTTTTATGAATTCAGTGGTAATTATTTTTTAAGTGCTCTTAATTTAGAAGAGTATAAAATTAGCAACACTATGACAAACTCCCACTTTTTAAAAAAGTTTTATTCATTTGTAAAATCCTAAAGTCTAGGAAGCATTGAACCACTATATCTGGTGATCAGTTGGCCCTTCATGTAAAAATAGCAAGTCCATTTCACACAGATGAAAATTATAGACACATTTGACAGGGAAAAGTGATCCTGATGATTTATTCCTGTCACAGCAGGCCTCAAGGTCCCTACCCAAACTAAATTCTTTCCTTCCACTGCTTAAGTCTATTTTCTTTCATTCTGCTTCAGTGGAAATGATTAATAACTGCTAACTATGTTCTAACTATCTTGGCACCAGTTATAAAAACAGATTTTTTCAAAAAGGGTCTTCCTGCTCAAAGAATGGAACTGGAATTATAGATTCAGAAACCTGGATATCTTGTTTGTTTAGATCAGGTGACTGGTTTCTTTCTTTACTAGGACTCTTGGAAAAGCTAAGACCTCTTCATCGCTTGTACAAACAAGGAGTGCCCTGCCTTCTCCCCCTCCAACTTTTTTTCAAGAACCAACTAGAGGAGAATTTTGAAAAGTGGAAACATTCAATCTGAACCAATAAAATTATGAAAGTCAGAGGCAAAAATGAAGGCAAACTTTTACTTTTCATTTGTATACCCCTCTTTGCTTTTTAAATTTTAAGGACATATATTAGCTTTATAATTTATGCATATCAAAAAATTTAATATAAAATGAAAATGTTCCATTTTTTTAAGGAAAGTATGTGTTTATGTGTTAGTCTGCAGGTATCTAAAGAGTATTAAACTAGGTACCTGGATGCTTCAGTAACACAGAGAGAAAGAATCAAATTGGGGTTTATTTTTGTGACATAAAAAGTATACTTGGTCTCTGCCCCTGGTTCCTGACACAGAGCCACTTAAACTCTTGGAATTTTCTAAACAATGGGAGTGTTAGGAGCACCTTACACAGATCTCCCAAACCCCTTGGAGTTTTCTGGGTGATAGGAGTGTTTTTTGTTCTAGTGAGGTAATTTTTGGTGGGCTTCTGGACGGCTTCAGAATGGGGGCTAGTCACCAGAAAGACCAAGTCCTGATTAGAGGCTTGAAGCTTCCAGCCCTATCCCGAGAGGGATAATTAACAATTAATTATGCCTACACGATGCAGCCTTCAGAAATATCTCTAAACTACGGGATTCAGAGAGCTTCTGGGTTTGTGAACACATCTGCACGCCTAGAGGATGGCACCCTCAAACTCCATGGGGACAGAGAAGCTTCTGCACTCAGGACCTTTTGGTCTTTTGGACCTTGCCCTATGTATCTCTTCATCTGGCTGTTCATCTATATCCTTAATTATATCCTTTATAATAAACTGGTAAATATAAGTAAGCATATTCCCGAGTTCTGTGAGCCATTATAGCAAATTATCAAACCTGAAGAGGGAGTCACGGGAACCCGTGATTTGTTGCTAAGTCGGACAGAAGTGTGGGTAACCTGGGGACCCACTACTTGCAAGCGGCACCTGAAATAGAGGGTAGTCTCATGGGACTGAGCTCTTAACCTGTGGGATCTGTGCTAACTCTCTGGCTGTTGGTGCCAGAACTGAATTGCAGGGTACAAGGTTGGTGTCTGCAGAGCTGGGTAACTGAGGTGGCACATTTAGTGTCAGAAGTGTTATGAGTAGAGAAACAGTTTTCCTTTAGCTTTTTAATGGAATAACAGAATAATCAACTTTAACATCTAATTCCCAGCTCTAAAGTGGGAGACAATGGGATGCATTCTTAAATAATTCTAACTAACTAAATTAGGGTTAATGTGAACATTAGGCCCTACAGATTCATTTAAAATATTCTCATCCTAACTTTCCTAAGGAGAAAGCTATGGTACCAGACTTAAGGTGATCTCTTCAGGAATTTAAGAACTCTAGGAAACTTATAAAACTGATGCCTGGGTGTGCTGTCAAGTTAAATATGTCAGTAGTAATGAATTATCAGAAGAACAATACAGGCTATATAAGAAAATGGTTCTGTCTATTTACCTATGGCTAGTGGAAAACTATATTTAAGCCATACTAAAAAAGTTTCAGGCTTTGCCACCATTCAGTTTTTAAAAAGAATTCAGAGACAAGAGGGTCTTGCTGGGTACTTAGTACCATAATTCTTAAGAGGCACTGAACTATATAAAATATAGCTCTGGTTTGGTATTAACCAAAGTCTCAGAGTCTCTTGTTCAGAGCACTGCTGTTTCTCTTCTGATGGCTGAGATATTCAGAGCATACTTTCTCTCCTCAGAGCTTATCTTGGGCCTGTAAGCTTTTGGTAAATGATTTTCTTCTGTCCCAGCTCACTGAAGTGGCATAAAGGAGGTGTGGCTGTACTGACACAATTCTCCTCCCTGAATGACTTTAGGTTTCTTATATCTAGCCAAAACAACTCAAATATCTTGATCATTTTGAAACCAATTTTGGGAGAAGGAGGCACTGATGCCCTGCCAGATCAGCATAGTTAACCTATGTTGTCAGACTAAAGTTTCTGTCTTACGAAACATCTCACTCTATAACAGGGGCATCAAACTCATTTTCACTGGGCACCGCATCAGCCTCGCAGTTGCCTTCAAAGGGCCGAATGTAATTTCAACTCCTTGACAGTGTTACAGTCCTGAAGGAGTTGTTACATTTATATAGTCCTAAAATTATTTCGGCCCTTTGAAAACAACTGCAAGGCTGATGTGGTCCCTGTTGAAAATGACTTTGACACCCCTGCTCTATAAAAAACTATCCAAAACAAGTATCAGAAACCTTTCCAAACTATGTAATAAAAACTGAATTTCAGGACTGGGAAGAAGCAACCACTCTTGATAGAATACTTAGTTTAATTATCTTGCTTCCCTTGCTCAGAGAAATCTATAAAAACATCATACATTCATACTTAAACTTTAATTTTATAAAACATGTAAACAAACATCCTACTTAATATTTTAAAAAACTATAAAGTAGATTAGAGCAGCAATAATGATTTCCACTTTACAGGGGAAAAAGGGATAAAGATCAAATTAATTCCTCAAAAAATTAACAGAAAAACTAGGAACCCAGGTCTCCGCAGGCTGGGTGCGCCTCATTCTCTGTTGTTACTCCCTCAAAGTCACACCCATGGACGCGTTGGACTATTTCATCTGAGCTGTGGTTCTCACTTTAAAGAAAAGATCCAAGTTAAATAGCCTTTTTTTCCTCTAAGCAGGCATAATTTAACAGGAGGAAAAACAATGGGGAATACTGGAACTTTTACCTTAATCTGGAAGCATCTAGATATTTATTTTCTATTTTAAAGAAAAATTAAAATATCATTAAAAACTATTTAAACAATATGTTCTCCTGATATCTCCAAATTAACCTTGAATATCCAAAGGCTTAAGTTTTCTTTAGCATGTGTTCAGTGCCTGGGCTTTAATTATGAAATCTGTACCAAAGAGCTATGATAAAAATACTTGTTATCACAATAATGACACAAAGATACATGGTCTAATGGTCATCACATAAGTGGCTAAAAAATATACACTTTACAACTTTATTCAAATAAACTAGGACTTCCACTTCTTGCCAAGATGGGAGTGAGAAGAATCAGATTTGGTAAACAGAAGTGAGCAGGCAAAACATTTGAAACAATAGTCTTTAAGACACTAGACATCAGACAACAAAGGACAGTGATCTGTGAAACATGAGAAACATAAGACAAGACATATGACTACTTCACTTTACCTCCTAGAGAGAGTTTCCATGATGCAGTACAGGAAGGGTAAACTGAGGCAGGGCCTGGCATTCTCTAAATGGAGGAAACACAACTGAAAATCCAGGAAGACCAAGACATCTAGAGTTCACGAAACGAAATGCCAGAGAGGAAAGGGCTGCTGAAAGAACCCTAGAGACTTATAGAAGGTCCTTCTACAGTATTCAGCCAAGTACTGGCTGGTGTGCTTGTATAATAAGAGAACTACCCAAAGCTGAGGGAAGAACTATCTAAAAGAATTAGAGAAAACAATATCTAGAGCTCACATTGGGCCAAGCATAGTGCCTCTTTCCATCACCAAGATTTCAAACACTGGTAATCCAACAGGGTATAGAGTATGATAGTCAGGAAGGCCTTGCCTCAATAGTGAGAAGTGATTAGCCCAAGACTGGACATTGCTGTAGACCTACCTAAAAAATCATATAAACAAGACCTAAAATACTAAAACTATTTCCAAGTAATTTAACTTCATCCAAGAATAAAATTCAAGAATGATTATAGGAATACAGGTATATCTAGTACCCAAAAGGATAAAATTCACAATGCCTGGCATGCAATAAAAATTAGATACAAACAGGGAAGAAAATATGTCCCTCGCTAAGAAAAAATAATTGATAGATTAAAACCTACCCAGAACTACAATAGTATTACAATTAGCAGTAAGAGACTATAAAATAGTTACAACTGAATTTTATATGTTAACAAGTTGAGACTTTGAAGATATTTTTCAAAGACCTAAATTGAATTGCTAAAGATAAAACTATAGTGGGTGATATTTAAATATACACATACATATTAGACATTGCAGAAGATTAGTGAACTTGAAGGTACAGCTATACTAAATTGATAAAAAATATTTTTCAATTATAAACTAACCTTAGCTTTCTATAATATTTTACTTTATAAACTTTAAAATTTTTCTTAACTTTTGGGCTCTTGTAATAACAGCTTAAAACACAAACACATTATACAGCTGTACAAACATATTTTCTTTCTTTATATTCTCATTAAACTTTTTTCTATTTTTAATTTTTTAATGTTTTGAACTTTTTTAGTTAAAAATTAAGACACAAAACACACATTAGCCTAGGCCTACACAGGGTCAACGCCATCAGTACCATTGTCTTCTGCATCCACATCTTGTCCCACTGGAGGGTCTTCAGGGGCAGTACTATTCACGGAGGTGTCATCTAGAATAACACCGTCTTCTTCTGGAACACATCCTGAAAGACCTGCCTGAGGCTTTTCTTGAAGAGCTATCACTATTTTCATGTGTGTGTGTGTGTGTATGAATGATGGTTTGCTTAGTTTTGTTTTGTTTTTTTTCATTATAGATCTGCTTATAAACATTCCTCTCTATCAATGAAAACCTTTCATTGTTGGGGTCTGTGTTTTCAAACCTTTTCGGGAACTTGTTGAGGCCTGCAAAAGTTTCTGCTGACCTCTTCACTGTGCATTTTCTAGGGGGTTCTTGTTTTCTTTCTCATGCAGTTTACTTTTCTCTTGACTCTCCTTCAGTTACGAGCTCCTGTTCCAGTTCCAACAACTGCTCATTAGTCAACTCCTCAGGAACCATGCCAGGAGCTCCTCAATGCCGTCCTCATCCACACCCAGGTTCAAGTCGTTTACCATCTCAACCATAGCTTTGTTGATTTCTGTAACCTCTTCATTCTTGGAAAACCGTTTCAAGCCATGGACTACGATGTCACTAAGCAATAGGAATTTCCCAGCTCCACATACATCCCTGTTGTATATGCAACCATCTGATGCCCAAAACATCATTATAAGGAACATGATGGTAGATACTTTGAAAGACAGTTTGGCAGTTGTTTTTGTAAACAAAGTTAAACAGAGGCTTACCATATAATCCAGCAATCATGCTGCTAGTTATTTTCCCAAATGACTTGAAAACGTTTAGGCACACGAAATTTGCACACAGGTATTTATAGCAGCTTTATTTGTAACTCTAAAAACCTGGAAGCAACCGAGCAAGATGTCTTTCAATAAGTGAATGAATTTTTTTTTAAAAACTGGTATGTCCATAAAACGAGTAAAAAGAAATGAGTAATAATACCACAAAAAAACATGGAGGGACGTTAAATATATATTACTAAGTAAAAGAAGCCAACCTGAAAAGACCACTGCATGATTCTAACTCCCTAATATTCTAGAAGAGGTAAAACTACAGAAATAGTAGCGGAGTTCCAGTCAAGATGGAGGCACAGGTAGAAACCCTTTGCTTCTCCCACAACCAAAAGGAGGATGACAAGCAACCTAAAATCAATAAACAACCAGAAGTGCCAGAAAATCAAACTGCATGGAACTCCGACAACCAAGGAATTAAAGAAAAAATCAACCCGAACAACCAGACTGGTATGCCAAGACAAAGAAAAATAGCCAAAATTAAATAACAGAGCAAAACTTCAGAAAGGGAGCTAAGCGATGAGGAGATAGCCAGCCTATCTGATGCAGAGTTTAAAGCCCTAGTAATCAAAATGCTCACAGAATTGATTGAGCTTGGCTGAAAAATGAACAAACAAATGAAAGATACCCAAAGTGAAATAAAGCAAAATATTCAAGGAATTAACAGTGACAGGAAGGATACCAGGACTCAAAGCAATGATTTCAAACAAAAGGGAAAAAAATAAACATCCAACTGGAACAGAATGAGGAAACAAGAATTCAAAAAAGTAAAGAGAGACTTATGAACCTCTGGGACAACCTGAAATGTTCCAATATCTGAATCCTAGGGGTGCCAGAAGGAG
This sequence comes from Tonatia bakeri, assembly GCA_004024845.1. NCBI lineage: Eukaryota > Metazoa > Chordata > Mammalia > Chiroptera > Phyllostomidae > Tonatia > Tonatia bakeri. The sequence goes on along the minus strand of PVIA01013563.1, from coordinate 21,435 downwards.
AAGAGGAAGAGCAAGACATTGAAAACTTACTTGAAAACATAATGAAGGAGAACTTCTCCAATCTGGCAAAGGAAATAGACTTCCAGGAAGTCCAGGAAGCTCAGAGAGTCCCAAAGAAGTTGGACCCAAGGAGGAACACACCAAGGCACATCATCATTAAGTTACCCAAGATTAAAGATAAGGAGAGACTCTTAAAAGCAGCAAGAGAAAAGGAGACTGTTACCTACAAAGGAGTTCCCACTATACTATCAGTTGATTTCTCAAAAGCAAACCTTGCAGGCAAGAAGGGGCTGGAAGGAAGTATTCCAAGTCATGAAAGGCAAGGACCTACCTCCAAGATTACTCTTTCCAGCAAAGCTTTCATTTAGAATGGGAGGGCAGATAAAGTGCTTCCCAGATAAGGTCAAGTTAAAGGAGTTCATCATCACCAAGCCATTATTATATGAAATATTAAAGGGACTTATTAAGAAAAGGAAGATAAAAAATATGAACAATAAAATAACAACTCACAACTATCAACAAATGAACCTAAAAGAAAAGAAAAACAAAAACTAAGAAAAAAACTAGCACAGAAACAGAATCAGAGAAATGGAGATCACATGGAGGGATTTCAGAGGGGAGGGGAGGAATAAGGGGGAAAAGGTACAGAGAAGAAGAATAATTAGTAGGCATAAAATTTATGGGGAGAGATAAAAGACTGTATAGGAAACAAAGAACTCAAAGAACTTATATGTACAACCCCTGGACCTGAACTAAGGGGGTGGGGAATGCTGGAGAGTTGGGGGTGCAGGGTGGAGGGGGGATAAACGAGGAATAATTGGGCAAACTGTAATAGCATAATAAGAAATACTTTTAAAAAATAAGAAAGAAATAGTAAAAAGATCAGTGGTTACCAGAGGGAAAGGAAAGGAAGAAGGATAAGCAGGTGGAGAGAAATCTTTAGGACAGTAAAACTGTTCTGGATGGTACTGTAATGGTGGATATATGACATTATGCATTTATCAAAATCCAAAGAACTGTACAAAAGAAAGACTGAACCTTAATGTAAACTATGGCCAGACATATAAACCTAATGGGTTAGAACAGAAAGCCCAGAAATAAACTGTTCCATACATAGTCAAATGATTTTATTTTTTTTTAATCCTCACCTAAAGGTATTGTTTTCTTCATTGCTTTTTTAGAGAGAGAGGAAAAGAGGCAGAAACATCAATGCGAGAGAGAAGCACCACTTGGTTGTCTTCCGTATGTACCCAGACCAGGGTTTGAACCTGCAACCTAGGCATGTGCCCTGATCAGGAATCAAACCCACAATCTTTTGGTTACAGGAGAGACTCCAACCATCTGAGCCACACCAGCCAGGGCTATAGTCCCATGATTCTAAACAATAGTGACAAGACCATTCAATGGGGAAATGACAGCCTTTTCAACAAATGGTACCGGGAAAACTAAATATCCACAGGTACATGAACAAAGTTGGACCCTTCCTAACCATACAAAAATTAATTCAAAATGGATCAAAAACCTAAACCTAAGAGATAAAACTGTAACATTCCTAGAAGAAAACAAAGGGGGGGAAAGCTGCACAACATTGGACTTGGCAGTGATTTCTGAATACATCAAAAATATATATATATAAATTGGATTACATCAAAATTAAGCATTTCTGTGCACCAAAAGACTTATAATCAATGGAGTAAAAAGGCAACCTATGAGAGAATAAGAGAACATATTTGCAAATCATTATACTGATGGCACTGTGTAAATTAATCCACTGATAAAGTCCATGAATGATATATAACCCATATCTGATCATCTGTAGTATTTCCAAAAGCCAATGCTTATTACATTCCTATGACCATGCAACAACCTCAAAGTTGTTATAGAAGAATATTTCATTATAATCTATTGAATAATAAAAGCAGATTATGAAAAGTATTAATGTACTTATTTTATTTGTTTTAAAATGCATATACTCACAGGGAAAAAGCTGAAAAGATATACAATATACATAAAATTATTTATGTATACAAAATATATTAAAGTGAGTGTATCTGAGTATATCTGGTTTTATTGTCATTTTGCTTTTCTGAATTTCCCAAATTTTCTATAATAAAAAGGTAATTTTTTAAATATGGAATAACAATAAATAAAAGGGTCCTATTTCCCAGAGTATATTATTTTTGCTTTTTATTTACCTGAATATACCTTTATTGCAAGGTACAGTCACAATCTAATGGTACTACTCACCTGTCCCACTGCTTGCAGGTTATAGCAGACAATGTCCTTATCGGCTGCTGAAGTCCCATAGAGAAGTGCTTCAATGAGCCAGCATATCCCCAGGAGGAGGTCAGAGAAGCTCAGATAAAAGAGTGGCCTTATCTATCAAAGCAACAAAAGCCTCATTTCATAAATGATAATAACAATGCATTATTTTTATGTTCTGCCTTTCTCGGAGAAAACTGGGCATTTTTCTGGGACCTCTGCCAACGGCGGGGAATGTAAAGGAATACACCAGGTAGGAAGGAATGTGTAATCACAACTATCCTGAGTGTCCTGGAATCAGAGTACTTAAGGATTAGCACTTGAGCTTCCTTCCTATAGAGACACTCCTTCCTCAGACATAGAGTCAAAGGAAAGAATGAGCAGATGAGAAATTTTGTAATGCAGACACACCACAAATGAATAATTAGAAGTGCTCTAGCTGCACAGCCAACATCTTCCAACAATAGGAAATCAATTGAGTATTTAGGGATATGGCAGAAGACCCAAAGAAAATGAAAACAGTTTTTTTTTTTCAATCTTAATATCTTTAATGTACATTTTCCTTTTTCTTTGTTGAGGTATAACTGACAAATAAAAATTTCAAGATAAGTAAAGTGTACAACATAATGATTTGATATATTGTGAAAGAATTTCCTCTGAGTTAATTAACACATCCATCATGGTGAGAACATTTAAGTTCTGTTCTCTTAGCAAATTTCAACTATACAATACAGTGCTATCAACTATAAGCACCATGTTACACTTTAGATCCTTAGAACTTATTCATCTTATAAGTTCCCATATCAATGAAAATAACAGTGTAAATTATATCTGTTGACTTTGAATTTCTGACCACACCAGTGAAGTGTGTCTTTCTCACTTCCTAGTATCCTTCTCTTTTTTGCCTCCCCACCCCCACTTTTCTAAAAATAGTTTTGGTCCTTCTATAGAGAAAATTATAAAATATTTATTGGGAAACATCGAGGAAGATCTACAGTGAAGAAATATACCACATCCTGGCTGGGTGGTTGGAGCATTGTCCACACACGAAAAGATTGTGGGTTCAATACCCTGTCAGGGCATGTATGGGAGGTAACCAATTGATGTTTCTCTCTCACATCAATGTTTCTCTCTCTCTTCCTTCCTCTCTCTGAAATCAATAAATATATCCTCAAATGAGGATTTAAGAAAAAAATTAAATTAAAAAAGAAATATATCATGCTCATGAATTGTAAAACTCAGTATTATGAAAATATCAGTTTTCCCTGAATTGATATATTGGTTAAATGTAATCTCAATTACATCACAGCATATTTTATTGTGGAATTGGAGAAGCTGGCTCTAAATCTAATATAGAAATACAAAATATCAAGATAACCTCTTGAAGAAAGATCAAGCAAGACACTCTTGAAGAAAAAAGAGAAAAACTTTTTCTGCACATATCAAAACTTAATATATAGCCAGAGTGCAGATACTGTGATCCTAAGCAAAGGGATAAACAAACAGACCCATGGAACAGAATAGGCAGCCCCAAACAAACACAAGCACATATACAGACTTTTTATACATGATAGAGGTGGCTTTTTAGATCAATGGAAAAAAAGATAGTCTTCTCAAAATACAATGTTATAACAATTGGGTACCTATATGGATAAAAATATAATTGGAACTTTTTTACTTCACACTCAAAACTCAGTTCCAACTACTTTAAAAACTGAAAATTGTCTTGGACTTCTGGTTATGGAAAGTTTTCCTAAACAAAACACAAAAAGCTCTAAGAAAAGTAATTGAAATATTTGACATTAAAATGAAAAAATGCATGTGTCAAAACATACCATAAAAAATGAAAAATTCTGAAGTTCTGGCCAAGATGGAGGTGTAGGTAAACATGTTTCAGCTCCTCACACAGCCAAAAGGAGGAAACAACCAATTTAAAAACAAAAAACAACCAGAATTGCCAGAAAATCAAACCATATGGCAGTCCGACAACCAAGTGATTAAAGAAACATTCATCCAGACTGGTAGGAGGCATGGGGACGGGCAAGGTGGAAGAGGAAGAGCAAGAAATTGAAAACTTATTTGAAAAAATAATGAAAGAAAACTTCCCTAATGTGGCAAAGGAAATAGACATACAAATCCAGAAACTCAGACAGTTCCAAAGAAGTTGGACCCACTTCTGGCCAAGATGGAGGAGTAGGTAGACGTACTGTGCCTCCTTGCACGACCAAAAGAAGGACAACTTAAAAACAAAAAACAACCAAAACTGACAGGAAATTGAACTGTACAGAAGTCTGACAACCAAGGAGTTAAAGAAGACACATCCATCCAGACTGGTAGGAGGGGCAGAGTCTGGCAGTCAGGCAGAGAGGACTCTCGGCAAGGTGGCGGCTGATAGACCCAGTGAAGCTGCAGATTGTGGAGCGGGGTGCGCAAGGCTGCAGCTGGCCAGCAAGGCAGCAGTGGGAGGACTGGCAAGGTGGCGGATTGAGGACTGCGTGGTCCCACATTCACGTGCAGATAAACCGGGAGAAACAACTGGGGAGCAAGACAGACCATGCAACCCAGGGCCCCAGCTCTGGGAAATAAAGCCTCAAACCACTGAGTGAAAACCTGTGGGGGTTGACATGGCAGTGGGAGAAACTCCCAGCCTCACAGGAGAGCCCACTGGAGAGACCCACAGGGTCCTAGAACTTACACAAGCCCACCCACCCAGGAATCAGCACCAGAAGGGCCTGCTTTGCTTGTGGGAAGTGGGGGAAGTGACTGAAATCTGGCAGAGAGTGGAGTAAGCGCCATTGTTCCCTCTCAGACCCCTTCCCCACATACAGTATCACAACCCAGCAACGTGGGTTACCCCAGGGTGAACATCTAAGGCTCTGCCCCTCACTACATAACAGGCATGTCAAGACAAAAAAAAAAAAACGGCCCAAATGAAAGAACAGATCAAAGCTCCAGAAAAAATACAACTAAGCAACAAAGAGATAGCCAACCTATCAGATTCACAGTTCAAAACACTGGTAATCAGGATGCTTAAAGAATTGGGTGAATTTGGTTGCAAATTAGAGGAAAAAATGAAGACTATGCTAAGTGAAATAAAGGAAAATGGACAGAGAACCAATAGTGATGGGAAGAAAATTGGGACTCAGATCAACAGTGTGGACCAAAAGGAAGAAAGAAATATCCAACCAGAAAAGAATGAAGAAACAAGAATTCAAAAAAGTGAGGAGAGGCTTAGGAACCTCCAGGACATCTTTAAACAATCCAACATCCGAATTATAGGGGTACCAGAAGGAGAAGAGGAAGAGCAACTGGTGGAAAAGTTATTTGAACAAATACTAAAGGAGAACTTCCCCCATCTGGCAAAGGAAATAGAGTTCCAGGAAGTCCAGGAAGCTCAGAGTGTCCCAAAGAAGTTGGATCCAAGGAGAAACACACAAAGGCACATCATTACACTACCCAAGATTAAAATTAAGGAGAGAGTCCTGAAAGCAGCAAGAGACAAGGAGACTGTTACCTACAAAGCAGTTTCCATAAGACTTTCAGCTGATTTCTCAAAAGAGACCTTAGAGGCAAGAAGGGGCTGGAAAGAAGTATTTGAAGTTATTAAAGGCAAGGACCTACATCCAATATTACTCTATCCAGCAAACCTACCATTTAGAATAGAAGGGCAGATAAAGTGCTTCCCAGATAAGGTCGAATTAAAGGAGTTCATCATCACCAAGCCCTTATTATATGAAATGTTAAAGGGTCTTATCTAAGAAAAAGAAGATAATAAAAAATATAAACAATAAAATAACAACAAACTCACAACTATCAACAACTGAACCTAAAAAAATAAATAAATAAAATAAACTAAGCAAACAACTAGAATAGGAACAGAATCACATAAATGGAGATCACATGGAGGGTTATCAGAGGGGAGTGGGTGGTGGGGAGAATGGGGAAAAAGGGAGTAAGAAGCATAATTGGTAGGTACAAAATAGACACGGGGAGGTTAAGAATAGTATAGGAAATGGGGAAGCCAAAGAACTTATATGAACAACCCATAGACATGAACTAAGGGAGGGGAATACTAGAGGGAATGAGGGTACCAGGCAGAGGGGGATAAAGGGGAGAAAAATGAATGGGATAACTGTAATAGCATAATCAATAAAATATACTTTAAAAAAGAAAGTGAAAAAACAAGGCACAAAGTGGAAAAAGATATGTGCAACACATAACTGACAAAAGACCAATAACAAAATAATATTAAAAACAAAACAAACAAAAACTTAGAGCAATAAGAAAACCCAATAGAAAAATAATGGGCAAAAGATTTGAATAGGCACTGAAGAAGAAATCCAAATAGCCATAAACACATGAAAATATACCTGACCTCATCAATAATCAAGGAAATGAAAATCACAATGAGGAAAAAAATTATACACCTATGGCAAAAATTCTAAAAGTCTGACAATATCAAATATTAATGGGAACATGAAGCAACGGAATCTTTCATACACTGCTGGCACAACCATCTGGAAAAGTTTGGCATGATCTAGAAGATATGCATATCCTGTAATGATTCTGTTATTAGGAAAATACACTAGAGAAATTTTTGCATGTGTGTACCAGAAGACATGTACAAGATTGTTTATAGCAGCACAGATTGATAAATTGTGGAATATTCATAATACAGAATGCTAAAACATCAATGAAAACAAAACAAACCATATATATGTATATGTATATACATATAATAACATGCATAACTCTCACAATACAGAGGGAAGAAAAGCAAATCAATACAAACAAAAAATACTTACAGTATTGCTCCATTTATGTCAAGTTCAAAAACAAGAAAAACTAATTATTTAGTGATACATATATTCCTGGTAAAACTGTACATAAAAATAAAGAAATAATTATCAAAAAATCTGGACAGGAGTTACCTCCAGAAGTAAGGGGGAGAGCTGTGACTGGAAAGGAACACAAGCAGGCATGTGTAGGGCAGAGACCATTTCTACCTCCTGTCCCTAGTGTTTGTTTATAATTGCTCTTTAAACAGTACATACATGTTCTACGCACTCTAATCCATGTCCAATATATCTAACAAGAAAAAGTAAGTTGAAGATTTCTTAAGTTATCATCAGATGCTACCCAATATAAAAACTAACCTCCTCACCTGTACAAAAGGAAATTTTTCTCATACCTTTCTTCCAAATGAGAGGAAAGGTGCAAATACCCTGCAAATAGTGGTAAATGGTCAAGTTCCCTTGACTCATAGAAACAAAAAGAGTTTAACATTTTAAATTGTTATTTAATAAACATCAAATGGTATTATTTTCACCATATACAGTCTCTGCTCTGCCTAAGCCTATTAAATTTACAGCCAGGTGGCACATTCATAGGTTAAACTGGCCTGTGACTTACCACAAGTTTACAACTGTTAATGGGTAAAAAATTAAAACAATACAAAATAGCCCTGGCTGGTGTAGCTCAGTGGATTGAGCACAAGCCGCAAACCGAAAGGTCACTGGTTCCCTTCCTAGTGAGGGCACATACCTGAGTTACGGGTCAGGTCACCAGTTCGGGGCATGTGAGAAGCAACTGATTGATGTTTCCCTCACACATGATGTTGCTCCCCCTCTGTTTCCCCCTCCCTTCTCCTCTCTCTAAAAGTAAATAAATAAAATCTAAAAAAAGAATTAAAACGATACAAAACAAACTCTGGAATAGAAAGACAGCCAAGTGGCTTTTGTAAGCAAGAACATAATTATGGCCAAGAAACAGCTTTATATAGGTAGCTGTTGGCTACTGAAGGATACCTAAAGTCTTTGTCAGGGTAAAGGAAGATGAAAAGTGGTTTATATATTTTCACTCATGGTTGGAAAACCGTAAGTTCTAGCAAGAAGAGATAAAAATCCATCAATTAAACAACAAAAATTAACTAAGTACCTATTACTGAAATCAAGAAATATTTCACCCTCCTATCTATGTTTAATGAAATACTACATTGAAGGTAATACAAAGAAATCTATGATACAGCCCATGCTTCAAGGAAAACACAATCAACACAGTGCTTGATAATAATGAAGACAAGAAAAAGCATAAGACATGGTCCTACATATGAAAGCAAAAACTCTGTTTAAACACACACACACACACACACACACACACATCTGCATTTGTCTAACTTAAAGCAAAAGCAGAATGAGGGTAGAGGGTAGGCACTGTGCGGAACACTTTCCCTAGGGAGATTCTGAGTCCAGATCTACCCTGGTGAGGTGGAAGACCTCAAACAACTCATATTAATACTCTTCTAGAAATCTGCTTCCCCATATTTCTATTTAAGTGAAATAAAGAACATCAAAAGTGCCCTTTATGAGGAAATGAAGTCGCACAATGCAGTGAAGTACATCTGCCCAGAGCTTGTTTTTTTTTTTAAACATGGGCTGGCCTGGGTCACTTCCTTCTCTCTTCAGTTTGTCTCTGAGTCACTATCTACTCAGCTAAGTCCCCTCAAAGATTTCCCATGGATTTTACAATATAATTATTTTTTAATTTAATACACTATTTTTGTCTTTTTCAGATTATGTGTTTCATGTGTTTTTGCTGTTAAAATGTTCTTTTGATAAAGAAATAAAGGAAAACAGCAAAGTATGGCTGACATTTTTAACCCGGAAAAACTGGAATTTTTCCTAGGCCAAAAAAACAATGTGTAGGAACCAGTGAACTGGTGACTGCTAAGGTCATCTATGCTCTGGGTATGTGAAAGGTGTGAGAACTGAAGCCCGAGAAATTAAAGATCACATCCTAAGTTGAACTAGACCCCACACTTTTATAAAGTTCTAACCCACTGTCATGCGAGAGGTTACCTTAGAGTGGTAGTTTGCAACCAGAAGCAATTATGCCTCTTCCAGAAGACATCTGGTGGTATTTGAAGATATTTTTGGTTGTCACAACTGGGCCAGGGGCGGCGGGTGGGGGGTGGGGGTGTTGCTACTAGCATCCATCTAGTGGATAAAGCCTGCTAAGCATCCTAATGCACAGGACAGCCTCCCACGGCAAATTACCATCTAGTCCAAAAGGTCAACAGTGCTGAGAATGAGAATCTCTCCTTAGCTCTCTCCACTATGTAACTCATACTTTACTAATTTAATCACATCTGAACTCAAAATTCAGCAAAGGAAACAAACATTAGGGAAATCTATACTAAAAAAAGATATGTGGCCTAAGATAACTTTGGCAAGCAATAACAACACAGTATGAAGATTTCTACTTTCTAGTTTTAATTATATAGTCACATTCTATGTCTAAAATTCCAAATTCTCTTTTCATTGGGCAACGTATTTCTCTGGTTTAAAGTGTATGGATGGAGAGGTTTTGAACAAGACAAGTCTGCATTCGAATCCTAGCTCTAACACTGACTAGCTATAAGACAAGGAAAGTCCCTCAACCTCACTAGGATTCCATTTCTTCATCTATAATATCAGATTCAAAACATCTACCTCACAGAGTTGTTTTCAGGATTATATGAAAAATGTATTTAAAACATTGAGCATATGTTATCTAGAATAAATATTAAAAATTGTGCTTAATTTGAAAGGGGATTGTAGTTAAGAGTTGGACTTTTGAAAATCCCTGCTTGGCTACTTACTATATAACTTGAACAAGTTAACCTATGACTTTGAGCCTCAATTTCCTCATCTGTGAAAAATGGGCTACTACCATCTTTCTCACAGGAGAGTGATGAGGACCAAAAGGATACAGTATATAGCCATGGCTGGTGTAGCTCAGTGGATTGAGTGCCAGCCTGCAGAACGAAGGTTACCAGTTTGCTTCCAGGTTCCTGGGTTGTGGGCCAGGTACCCAGCTGGGGACATGTGAGAGGCAGGCAACTGATGCATCTCTCACACGTTGATGTTTCTCTCCCTCTCTTCCTCCCCCTCTTCCTGTCTCTTTAAAATAAATAAAATCTTAAATAAAAAGACAAAGTATATAAAACACTATGCACAGTCAGAACACAGTAAGTGTTCCACATACAGAACTATTTTTATTATTAAAATGAGCCCAATAAAATCAAATGACATCTTCCACATAAAAAAGTCCTCCCATATATGTTCTAAACTACATTTTGCCTAATTTGGTGCCATCTGACCTCATTAGAGAAACAGTTGTTATATTTATCTTAACATCTTTTCTGAGCTTCAAAGTCATATTTTCTTCCAGTCCCCTCTGAATCAGGAAGGATTTTTTGTTAGTTTTTGTTTTTTTGACAACTTAAATATATACAGTTTTTATTTGTCAACTATACCTCAATAATAGAAAGGTTTTTGACTTGATCTTTTTGGCATGAATAGTTTTACATAGGATGTATTTTTGCTCTGTTTTCACCATTAAATTGTAATTGCCTAGAGAAGGCCAGAACAGCAAAACAAATACCTTTTGTATAATTTCCTAGCCCCACTAGCAATTCAACCAACAAATCAACATCAGAAAACTCACCTCTAAGCAGGACCCTACCATGCATAGAGTGAATAGAGGCTCCACAAAATGCTGTTTCCTTAACCTTAATAATTAATACATACCCCTAAAATCCACATTTAGTAGTCAATATATCAGTATAAAAAGTTATAGTTAAAATAATTACCTAGAAGGTAAGGGAGACTTACCACCACTGTCTAGAATATCTCAGCGTGTCATGACAAATTTACAAGTAATGTACAGAATCATTCCGTCTTTATAGGTGACACCTCTCCCAATTACATCAAAGGCTAAGTCACTACAAATTCAAATCTAACACAAAAAGAGATTACTCACCTCTGGAGATTTCTGTATATTCTGGAATACAGCATAGGCAATAAGTGAACTTGAACCTATAACACTGACAGAGATAAAAGAAGAGCATTAAAACAGGACAATTGGGGTTCCTTCATTTTTGCTATTGATTTTTTGCAGTTTTACAGACATACAATTGATATAAAATAATTGAACTTTAAAAAAATTGACTGCTTCACGAGTTTGTGTGTCATTCTTGCATATGGCCCATGCTAATCTTCTCTGCATCGTCCCAGTTTTTAGTGTATGTGCTACCAAAACAACTGATTTTGAAAGTTAATCCTATTGATCACATTGTTCTTTGATTTTCACGTTAGCTTTCCATCTACATTTTTTGTTGTTGTTGTAATTATCAGGAAATATCAATATGATAAAGAATAACATTTCTAACTAAAGAATAAAATCAAATCCACAAGGAAAAAATGTAGAAACCTTCAGGACTCTCCAGTTTCACTTATACTAGTTTAAACAGTCCTATTACATGAGATTGATCAAACTTACCTCAGAGTAGCCATAACAAACTGTATCCACTGTATTGCAGAATAAACCTAAACAAAATGGGGAAAAAAATAAAATGAAGACTTTTACACTTATTTAATCCTTTTAAATTACATTTAATATATTATATTAGTTTCAGGCATACACCCCAGTGATTAGACATTATATAACTTACTAAGTTATCATCCTGATAAATCTCATATCCATCAAGTCTTTTACTGTAATATTCAACCCTACTCCAGTTTCACTGTTTATCAACAATTTGTGCGGAGCACAAACTGTTCTTCAGTGCCTAATCAAAACGCACTGTAAATCTGAGACTGAATAGAAAGGCTGAAGAGACTCCTGGAAAAGCAGGGTGGCTTCTTGTTCCCTCCTTTATTGCTTCATCCCTGGGAAACAGTAAGGTAAAAAAGAACAGAGAGGTGGACAGAAAGTGACCTTGAAAAAAAAAACAGAGTTGGATGAGAAAATTAATAAAGGAAAGAATAATAGGGAAGAGGCAGCAAAGTTAAATCTTGAGACAGAACAGACAGATGAATGGAAAGAATGGTAACAAGAGAGACAAGCAAATACTAAACAAAGCTGAGTGACAGAGCTAGACAGGCAAAGGGAAAAACTACTGAGCAACAGAGACATAGGAAGAAGAAAACAGCATAGAGACACTGTGAGTGGAAAATACAGGACAGGGAGGAAGAAAAGGGGGGCAGAAAAGAGAGGGACAGCTTCTAATCTCACCAGGTCCAAACTGTCCATCGGAATTCTAGCCTCCAGTGGGAAGGCCATAGGGACTTCGGCCCCAGTTACGCTCCAGCAGCCGGATCCTTCAGGGTCAGGTTCTGGATCCCGAGTGGTGAACAGGTGGCTCCACCCCTTCCCCAGCTGTGCTCCTCCCTACCCATTCCTGCCTTGTATCTTGAGGGCAAGGAGAGAAGGCAGCAATAAGTGGAGGAGAAAGCCAACCAGAAAGAACAAAACTAGAAAGAGCAGGTGACAAGGAAACAAAGTTATAAAAAGTATTAGGAACTGTAAGAAGGAGTAAGAGGCAGAAATAATAAGTAGAAAGAATGAGTCATAGCAAAAAGGTAAGCAGAGCTACGAGAGAGAGAGAGACATGGAACAGAAAAGAGGGAGACAAAAAAGGGGGGAGGTCTACTTAAAACTTACCCTTTTTTAGAGAGAGAAGCCTGTGATGGGTAAGATAGACTGTATATTCACTCAATCATTTTTTTAGTAATACCAGAAAAAAATCAAATTTTTAGTAATATCAGAAAATCAAATTTTTAATAATACCAAAAAAATCCTGTTACTAACAACTCATATTTATTATTTAATACTGACACCTTCAGTACTCTATACCAAAAATTCCCACCAGAAATATAATTATATAAATTACATGAGTCATGTAATATACTTATGTTTTTGTATCAACTTTGTATAAAGTATTGTGTTGTGCAAGATCTAAAGACAAGTAGTATACAGACCCCATACCTCCAGGAGCTGATGATAGAGTAGAAAAAATAGCTTGAATACCAAAATCTGATTTTAGTTTTTATTTGTTGGTTTTAGAGAGAGAGAGGAAGGGAGGGAGGGAAGGAGGAGGAGAGGGAGAGAGTGGAGAGGGAGGGAGAAAGAGAGAGAGAGAGAGAATCATCAATTTGTTGTTTTGGTTATTTATGCATTCGTTGTTTGAATCTCCTATGTGCCCTGACTGGGGGTCTTGGCATATTGGGATGATACTCTAACCAACTGAGCTCTCTGGCCAGGCCTTGAATACCAAAACCTTAAATTATCTGCACACAAAGATAATATATACTGATTGGCATTTGAACATATTTGTAAGAACTGGTAAAATCTGGACAAAAACTGGAGGAAGGAAAAAGCAGAAGGAAGAACATTTCATTTATGTAACCATTTATTTCATCTAACCATACATTCTACAAACATTTATTGATAATAAAAGTTAGATCATTTCTATGACTTGAGTAGTTTAAATATATGGCTCATTTATTCACATGAGGTTAAGAATATAGAGTGGAGTAGGAGAGAGGACATTGTTAAGTGTATGTAGGCTCTAATCACTTTGCCTAAATTATTAGATAAACAAATAAATTAAAACACTAGTAAATTTCTGAATCATAAATCCCTATTATAGGTCTTAAGGAGCATTTTGAGGCCTCTAATCATCTGTCTGTGTAATAAGGGTAAGAGGACTAATGACAGTCTCACCAAATGATCAGAGAATGCTTTTGAACAAAGAACTCTTGTCTCAACCCAGAACAAACCTCAGAGTGTCCGGCGAACTCCAGGCCGGATCAGTCTGCTGCTCTCGACAGGGTTTTTCTCTTCTGGCATCTCTTCTGAAATGTCTTATGGCACCAGCCGACTCATGGGGATTTACTTTTCCATTTTTCTCTCTAAATCAGTCCCCTGCCTCTGTCTATTCAGCACCATCCTCCTTTGAAATGTCTTTGGAAACATAATCTTTCCATTTTCCTTTCCTATAAGGGTTAACCCAAGCCCAAATGATAAAGTAGATAATATTTATTTTCAGTTTTCTCTCCTCCTCTTTTTACTTACCACCTCAGCAAGCTCAAACACACCCTGGCTCTCACTTAACAAAATGGGCTCTCTACATTACATATTCATTGAACAGATATTCATTAAACTTTTATCATGAACAAGTTAATGTGGTGGATACAAAATCAAGATAAACACTTACCTAGTAAAGTATTATTATTTAAGCAAAAACACTCAACTCAAAGATTTCTAGTAATAAGAGCTACCAATTATTAAGTGTTTTCTAATTGTAAGATTCTATGCTAAGCATTTTAATCCTCAACACAACCTTCGAGGTCAGAAGTAGTATTATTCTCATTTTATAGATAAACAAACTGAGGCTTAAAGAAGTTAAGCCACTTTCCTATGGTTACAGAGTTATCAAGTAGTAATACCAACATTCAGATTCAGTCAGGCTGACATCTCACACTTAACACTACAGTATTCTGACAGAGAACTGATTAATGGGAGAAAAGGGAAAGATCATTTTAAAAATTAATGTGACAGCAAGAGGACTCTTTTATTAGGCAACTGCTTCTTAGATATGACAATAAAATCATAAGCAACAAAAATATATACATTGGTCTTCTTCAAAATTAAAAACTTTTATGCTTCAAAGAATACCTTACAAAAAGTGAAAAGGCAACCTACAGAATGGGAGAAAATGTTTGTAAATCATATATATTTGATAAGAAACTTGTGTATAGAACATATAAGGAATTCTGACAACTCAATAATAAAAATACAACCTTTTAGCCCTGGCTGGCGTAGCTCAGTGGATTGAGCGCGGGCTGTGAATCAGGCATCGCAGGTTCGATTCCCAGTCAGGGCACATGCCTAGGTTGCAGGCCTTGTCCCCCAGCAACCGCACATTGATGTTTCTCTCTCTCTGTCTCCCTCACCCTTCCCTCTCTAAAAAATAAATAAATAAAATCTTTAAAAAAAAATACAACCTTTTGGTTTATGGGATGATGTTCCAACCAAATGAGCTACTGACCAGGGCCATATAATGGCACATATTGCTTGATTCCATTCATATGAAATGTCTAAAAAAGCAAATTTGTAGAGACAGAAAATAGACTAGTGGCTGCCTACGACTGATCTCAAGGCAGTTTGGGAGGGAATGGGGAGTGACTGCTAATGGGCACAGGGTTTCTTTTTAGGGTGACAAAAATATTCTAAAATTAGATAGTGGTAATGGTTGCACACCTCTATGAATATACTAAAAACTACTGAAATGTACACTCTATTTTTTTTAATGTATTGATTTTAGAAAGGAAGAGAGAGAGGATTGTTGTTCCACTTATTTATGCATTCATTGGTTGATTCTTGTATGTGCCATGACTAGGAATCAAACCTACAGCACTGGGGTATGTGGGCAACACTCTAACTAACGGAGCTATCTGGCCAGGGCCTTGAAATGTTCACTTTAAAAGGATGAATTGTATGGTAGGTGAATTATCTCAACAAAGCAGTTGCCGAAAAAATGAAGTTTGGGACAAAACAAGGAAGTGTCCCATTGCTGAAATTCATGGTGTAATGATTAATAGATAACATATTTATTTCTTTCCTACTGAAGAGAATAATATTTAGATTAAAAAGTGTAAAATAAACATTGCAAAAGGGTACTGAGGAGAAAAATTTTGAGAGAGCACCTGACTACTCTAAATGAATCCACTACTCCTGGCGTGAACAAATTATACTCTCGGATGCTGATAAAACTTCAGGTTAACCTAATAAACCACTGAATGAAATCTGAGAGTTCATGTAAAAATAGGAAAATTGCTAGAAATTATAGAAAACTGGTGATCACTATTTTTTTTTATTTTTATAAGATGGTAGAATCTGTAAACCGTAAGTGAAAGATCTTAGTATTAATTCCAGACAAGATTCTAGAATGAACTACTTAAAAGATATGTTTTTAAACAACTAGAAAAATGTAACCATTAAGTCAGCATGGATTTATAAATAATCATGTCTAATTAAGCATATTCTGTCTTTGGATACAATTACTAAACATAGTATATAATGTATTTTGAAAAAGCATTTGGTAAGAAATTTCATCATATAAAAATACATATGTACCAAGTAAAAGCACAATTAAGGGCATTTCTCAAGTAAATAAATCTGAGTGCTAATTCATTGATCAGTATCAATTTAGGAATGACTTCTAGTGCAATGAATCAGCATTCTGACTTGGCGCTATTCTGTAAAACACTTTCATCAACGACTTGAAAGGAAATATACTAGGCACATTTATCAAATTGTGTGCATTACTTATCTGCCGCTGCATCACAAATTTCCACAAATGTAGTGGCTTAACACAGTAGGGAATCGCTTTGAGAGACGTGGAAATATAGCTCAGCACCCACGTGGAAAACCAGTGGGGAGCAAGTTGGCACACAGGACCATGTCTGTGAAGAAGTATTCCCATGGGAAATAAGGCCTGCATTATACCTAGACTGCTTTGTGACTTGCTCTTGCTAAAACTCTCTCACCCTGAGTTCAGGCAGCAAGCCCTTGCTGTGTATCTTTAAAGCAACTTCCTGAAGTCTGTGCTAATTCTCCAAGGACTGAAGTGTAACCAGACCTGTTACTCTTATCGTTCCCTTGCACCTGCAACATTTTTTCCTTGTTAATCTGTGAGAAGTAATCGGTAACATCCCTCCCAATGCTATCTGTAAAAAGTAATTACCTAAAGCAAACCTAAGTATGATGAATGAAAACCTTCTCTGATGTATGCTATTAGAAAGCCAATAAAAGTCTGTCAAGGCAAGGGTTGGGGTGCTTTCCTCTTGAGTGGCCATGCTGTCCCTTTTCCTCCACAGGACTCAGTAGTCCATGTGAATGTCTTGTCTCATCCATAACACTGCGGACGCTGCGGGCCAGTGTCCGCATCAAACACACATTTATAATCTCACATATTTGATAGGTCAGGCGTTCATGGATAGCTTAGTTGGGTCCTCTTCTTCAGTGCCTCTCACAAGACTACAATCAAGATGTTGACCAGGGCTGGTTATCATCTGAATACTCAAATGGGGAAGGATCTGCTTCCAAGTTCACGAGGCTGTTAGTCTAATTCAGCTTATTGGTCTAAGGGCCTCAGTTCCCAACTGTTGGCCAAAGGCTATACTTGTTTTTTTGCTTGTCCTGCAAGATGTCTTCCGAGTAAGATGGAAGTCACAATCTTCTGTAACCAAAAAGTGACATTCCATCATCTTTTCTGTATTCTATTGATCACCGATCTTGCCAACACTCCAAGGGAGAGGATTACAAGAGTGTTAATGTCAATAGGCAGGGATCATTGGGAGTCATCTTAATGTTTGCCCACATGTGTAATTCAACAAGTCACGTACTTTTCCAATTCAGAATATTTGTAATAGCTGTCCCTCCTCTCTGGAATGCTCTTCTCTCAAATAATCACATGACTGGTTCCTTCTCATCCTTCAAATATCCGCTCAAATATCATGGCCTCAGAGATGTAACATTTATGAAACTTCAAAATATCTTGTTTGTGTGGCATAGAAAAGTACATAAAATAAGACAAAATACATGAATTTTAAGTGGGACAAAAGGAGAAAAAAAATATCTCTGCTGAAGTTATTTGATTCCTGGATGTTAAAATCTCTATGAGTTTTTTAATATTATACTATTGAAAAATCAATGCTAAAATAACAAATCCAAAGTAAAAAGTATCCTGTAATCTCATCATCTAGTCAAAACAATGTTTTATTAGTGTCCTTGTCCATAGGGCATATTTAATTTTTACAAAGTTGTAATTCCACAGATAGTATTTTATATTATATATTTTTGCTCAACATTATTACATAATTTTTTCCTTTTGTTAGTCTTATTTTCTTTTTCTCCACTCCCCTGGATGTAACCAATGTTAATAGCCTGGTGTATTTCTCTACATCTTTATGCTCATTAAAACATATCCAAATATATACATACATATATGGTGGTTGTTATAGTAGTAGGTTTTTAAAAATGGGATCACATATTGCTTTTCTCACCTATTTTCTCATGGATATCTCTTCACTGTAATAGAAGTAGTTCTAAACCATTTGATAGCTGTATAATATTCCACATGAGATCATTTATCTAACATTTCCTCTCATGACATATAGCTTGTTTTCAGATTTTGTTTCTTAATTTTCTTTCCTTTTCTGCTTCTTCAAACAATGTTGCAGTAAACATTCCTAAATCTCTGCACATATAACCCTCTGTGCTGATGTTTTTACTAAAGGGAAGATTCCAGGATGGAATTCTTTTAGTTCCTCAAATATTTCAAGCTCTTTTGTACCCTAAAATCTTTGCATGTGCTGTTTTCTTTTCCTAAAATACTTCCTAACATGTAAGAATCTATAATTTTGTATTTATTTATGTAAATATTGAACATTTGTCTCATTACATGAATGTAAGTTCCTTGAGAGCTGGATCTTATCCATCCTTCAGGTGTTTAAATATACCTGTTTGTAGAAGTTTCTATGAACTCTAATCCATATTAATCTCCCTATCATATTCTTTTTTTAAAAAGACATTTTTTATTTTATTTAAGATTTTATTATTTATTTTCAGAGAGAGGGGAAAGGAGGGAGAGAGGGAGGGAAACATCAGTGTGTGGTTGCCTCTCACGTGGCCCCCACCGGGGACCTGGCCTGCAACCCAGGCATGTGCCCTGACTGGGAATTGAACCAGAGACCCTTTGCTTTGCAGTCCAGTGCTCAATCCACTGAGCCACACCAGCCATGCTCCCCATCATATTCTTTTATAGGCCCTCAACTTTTCTTTTAGAAATTATCACACTTTGTAATTATATATTTGTGTAACTATTTAATATTAGTGTTCCACACTAGGACTGTGGGGAGCATATGCATTGATACTTTATTCATTAACGTAACCCTTATCCCCGTGAGTGTATGGCACATGAAAGATAACTCTTAAAGAAAGATGAAGCTTGGAGAAAAACCATACTGTGGAGTAAATGTCCATAACAATTTTTAACAGGTGAAATCTGCTTTAAGGGTTCATTAAGATATTTATGTCAGAGAAGAATTAGTGTTAACATAAACAAAACCTTGCAGAGGAAAAACGGCTCTAGGCGATCTTGAAGGACAATCTGGGGTCTAAGAAGGGAATGAAGAAAGGGTCAGTGGAATTTGGAGAGGGGGCATGGGTTCGTTCCTCTCGAGTACTTACTGAGCACCCACCATGTGCCAGACACTGTTCTAGGTGCCAGAGAAATAGATAAAAACCCCAAAACCCAGCCCTCAAGGGAAAGAGGTAATTAAAAAGTAACTAATTACGTAGCATGTGAACAGTATGAAAAGTACTACACAGCAGAGTAGGGGGACGGACAGCACGAAGGTATCAGGGAGGAGCCGTATTCTAAAGGATGGTCAGGGGAGACCTTAGCAAGCTGACGTTGGGGCAAAGACTGAGGGAAGCGGGGGAGGCAGCCATGTGAGTACGTTGAAGGAAAGGGTTCTAGAGCGAGGAGACCAGGACCGAGGCCCCGCGGCAGGAGCATGCCACGCGAATACAAGGGACAGTGGAGAGGTCAGTGACTCTGGGGTCTCGCTGGCTTGACGACGCTAGGGAAGAGATGGGAGAGTTCATCGGTCGCCTGGACCGACCACACCACTTTCCCTCCCCCTCTCCCCAGCTGAGTGTCGGGCACCCGCGGGTAACACCCGCCTCCTCTCCCCAGCTCCGCGCAGTGCCCAGGGCGGGCTCTGACTTCCCACACGGGTGTCGACGGTGGGATTCTCCTGAACACGGGGAGTGAGACCTGGCCCGTCTGTGCGGACTGTCGTGAGGCCCAAAACCTAATCGTGTCATGAGACACTGACTGGGACCAGGGTGCTGTTCAAAGGAAGCTTTGAGACAATTACTGTGCTTTTGCAATTCATAGGGAAAAAAAAGTACCAGTATTAGCTTTCCCTCTCCAACCAATCCACTTCCTTCATTTTTCTCAAAACCTACTTCTAAACTAACCATGACTAGAAAGTCACTCCTGTTCAATCATGTTCACTAGGTGTACCCAACGCATTCTACACTCAGAAGTGAATAGCTTAAAAAGCCTAAATGCCATTTAAAAGGCTCTAGAAACTCCCAACAGCTCCTTACCGACTACAGGGCCAAACACGAAATTCCGAGTGTGATTTTCAGGACTCCCCCTTCCCGAGCTAACGACTGTCACTAACCACTGTTCTGAGAACTCCTTCCCGGCAAGCCAGCCACCCCCGCGGGCGTGCTCGTCCCCATTCTGCTCCCTTTCCACTTGTCCTCCTCCTAAAACATTTTCTCCCAAGGCTCACATTACCTCCACCTGCACATCCTGCACGGAGCCTTCTTTGACCACCTTAGCTCACGGCAATCTCCCCCTCCTCTAGCTTCTGTCGTTTGTCTCTGGTGCTCACTTTCCCTAATAACTTATTAGGGCAAAGTCAAAATAAAACCGTCCAAACCATCCAAAACACTCACTCACTGTCCACCCCCCTCTTTCGAGCAACATTTCTGTCCAAACTGGCTGCCCCAGGTTGGATCCCATCACCTGTGATGACTATTTTATTATACACACACACGCACAATGGTTAACGCGGTGCTAACTCCCTCACTGCATGTTTTATAATTTACTGTCTTACCTTCATATCCATTTGTTCAAGGCTTGTGGATACACCCAAAGAGAGTTGCGCAGCCCCATTCTTACCTCTTCGCCCTACCACTGTCCCGTCTGCAGGACGCTACCGTCTCCCACCGAGACTGCCGCAGCGGACCCTCGGCCGGTCTGTCTGTCCAGCCTTCTGCTTTCCGACCCACTCCTCTGAACTCACTCTCCCGGTTAACACCTTCGGCGCCTCCAAACCCCGTAGCTTGCTGCAACCCTCCACGACGTGCCCCAGGGGACTTTCACAGAGTTTTTCATGCTCACCCCCTTGCTATTATCATGATATCCTTTCGTGTCTGCCTTGTAAGTGCCTCGTCTTATTTCAAAAGAAGATCGACCTCCAAAGTCGTCTCCCGTCTGTAACGTTCCCTGACGTTCCAGAACAGGACCGCGCGTTTTCACAGCACTGCCTTACATACGGTCTTCTCCCCTACCAGTTCCACGTAAGGGCGACAGCGCTCTTCCATGTCCCCACCTCCCCCAACCCCGAGCCCCGCGGCGCGGCCGGTCCCGTTCGCCTCTGCACCCCGCAGGCGCACCCCGGGTCCGGCGCAGGCCCACTGAACAACACCTTCCCCAGATATGTGGCACAGAACTGTTCAGATTTTTTCTTTTATCTTCCT
>PVIA01013562.1:0-31609 GCA_004024845.1 Tonatia bakeri | reverse complement strand
GGGGAGGAAAGAAAGAAAGAAAGAAAGAAAGAAAGAAAGAAAGAAAGAAAGAAAGAAAGAAAGAAAGAAGGAAAGAAGGAGAGAGAGAAAGAAAAAAAAGGAAAGAGAGAGAAAGAAAGACATACTGGTCACATTCAAAGATTTTTCACTTTCTTGCTTTAGAAGCATTTCACAATAATGGAAGGCTTTCAAGCAATTCAGTTATGTTGTATAGGGGCACCCTTATTTATGGACCTAGGTATTCACTTATGTTATATAAGCTTTTCTGCTCATGGGTATACCCTCTACCAGCTTTGTGCTCTGCCTGATAATCCCATTCATGATAGGTTAAATCACTGTGTATCTAGAAGTTTCACGTTCATTTAAAAATGTTGCTAACAGATATAAAATATTAAACTATATTCACCTAGCAACAAAAATTTGAATGAAATCATATTAGTAGCAAGTCAGTCATTGTATCTGTTCTGTGAAATAATCCTTCAGAATATTCTCAATTTTTTTATGAGAGGTAAAAATTGTTGGACTAAAGAGTTCATTATTATTCAGGGGAATCATTTTGCATAAAGTATGCCAAACATACAGTAGATTCTTAGAGGGTCTGAATACCTGAAGGAAGGAGATATTAATAATTTTATGATATTTTAATTCTGACTCTGTATTTGAAATTTTATTTAAAATGAGAATACACAAAAAGAAAAATATAAAATCACAATAAAAGTTCAATAAATATATTCAGCTTACAAACCTTGTAGGAAACTGCAGTGAGAGGCATCATAATCAACTTCTTACAGCTATAGCCAGTGGTAAGAAGAAAACTTTAGTGGACACATTATATACAAAAGGAAAAAGAAAATGATGACAACAGATTTCTCCTCAGAAACAATGCAAATAAAGAAGCAGTAGAACAGCATCTCTACAGCGCTAAAATATAATCAGTCTAAAATTCTATATGCAGCAAAAAATTTTCTGGAAAAGAAGATAAAATGTAAACTTTCTCAGACATAGAAAGGCTGAAAGAACTAATCACCAGCACACCTGCAGTATAAGAACTACTCAATGAATTTCTTTAGACAGAAGGGAAAAAATGATGCCAGATATAAATATGAGTCTGCATAAAATCATGTAAAGAACTAAAATGACAACTACAAAGGTAAATATACATTTTAATTAAATATCTTAAAGAGAAAATTAACTGTTGAAAACAAAAATAATAACTGTTCTGTGGGGCTTAAAAATGTGTATAAGATGTAGGTTGACAACACACAAAGGTTAAGTAGGGAGAAATTTAAAAATATGTGTTTAAAGAGTTCTTATACTATATGTGAAGAGATATAATACCACTTTTGGTAGGCTTTCATAAGGTAAAGATGCAACTATGTAGCCTATAGCAATTATTGAAATCACACCAAAGAAAGATTTGGAGCTAACAAGACAACAAAAGAGATAAAATAGAACTATAAAAAAATACTCAAGTGACATAAAAGAAAGCAAAAAAGAAACATAGGGAACAAAGGACAGATGAGAAAAAGAGAAAAGAGCAAGATGAAAGATTTAACACTGCTGGAACAACAATCACATTGAATGTAAGTAATTTAACTGTCCCAAGTAAAATAAAACATTGAGAGATTGGATATAAAAAAAAATGCCTGACCTGAACATACTCTGCCTATTAAAAAATGCACCTTAAATATAAAGACAAACACAAACAACTTAAAAGTAGAGGGTAGTAAAATATATACTAAGCTAACATGTCAAAAGAATGTGGAAGTATCTATATTAGTATCAGTTTTCAAAGCAAAAAATATTAACAGGAAATAGAGTATTATTTCATAATGATGGAAGTGTCAATTCACCAAGAGGAAATAATAATTCTAAATTTGCATGAACTTGATAATAAGGCTTCCAAGCTCATGAAGAAGAAAAGAACAATGTTAAAACATCAAGGAAAATAGATAAACCTATAGTCCTCTTTCAATAATTGATACAACCAATAGAGTGTAAATCAATAAGGATATAGAAGAATTGAACAACACTATCAGTCAAGCTAACCTAATTATCATTCATAGACGACTACAGCTAATAACATCAGAATGCTCATTTTTTTCAAGGGCACAAAGAAAATTTATAATGATCAACCATTATTTTGAACCATAACAAGATCTAACATTTAAAAGGATTCAAGTCATAAAATGTATGTTCTCTTACCACAGAACAAGTAAACTAGAACTAAATTATAAAATATATTTGTAAATTCCCAAATAACACAATAACTAAATAACACACTTCTAAATAATTCCTAGATCAAAGAAGAAATTCAAAAGAAAATGAGAATTTTGAACTAAATGGAAACAGACCATAAAAAAGTGTGGTTCAGCTACAAAAATGCTTAGTGGAAAATGTGTAACATTAAACATCCTATATTAGAAACAGTAAAATGTTTTAAATCAATTAGCTCAGTTTTCACCTTAAAAATTAGGGAAAAATAAATGGACTCTCAAATAATCAGAGGAATGGAAATGGTGATGGTCAGAGGAAAAAGCAATGAAATAGAAAACAAAACACTAGAAAAGATAAACTGAATGAAATCCTAGTTCTTTGAAAAAGTAAAAATTGATGAACTTCTGCCAGATAGTCAAGACAATAAATGTGAAAATACAAATTATTGATATCAGGTTGAATAACATGACAAAAGCATCTACACTGGTTCAAAAGATAATAAGAAGTGTTATGAACAGATTTATATCAATAAATTTAACAAATTAGATGAAATGAACAAATTTCTTGAAAGATGTGAACAACTCACTGAAGAAAATTTAGCTAACCTAATTAGCCCTTTTTCTATTAAAGATGTTAAATTTGTTTTTAAAAAAATTTCAACAACAAAAGTTTTGGGCCTAGAGGGCATTAATGATAAATTCTAACAAACTTTTTCAGGAAAATATGATATGATTTCTAAGCATATTTTCCCAGAAAATTGAAGAGGAGGGAATAGTTTTCTCACTTAGTATATGAAGCCCATGCTTGGAGACCAAAATGAAACAAAAGACCTATAAGAGAAAAAAAAATAAAAGAACAAAATACACTAAGAGCCATTTTCCTTCAAGAAAATAGAAAAAGGTTTTTAGCAAATAGAATACAAATATATATATATATATATATATATATATATATATATAATATATTATGAATGAGTGTAGTTTGTCCCAGAATTACCAAACTGGGAATAGACAGAAATTTTCTTTTTAAAAGTTATTTTATTGTTCCATTACAGTTGTCCCAATTTTCCCCTTTTCTCTCCTCTTCCAAGCCCACCCCGTTGTCCATGCCCATGGGTCATTCGTACATGTTCCTTGACTAGTTCATTCTCCTTCTTTCCACCATTATCTCATCTACTCTGGTCACTCTGTTCCTTGTTTACATGCCTCTTGTCCTATTTTTTTCATTGTTTTTTTTTTTGTTGTTGTTGTTCATTAGGTTCCTCTTGTGAGTAAGATCATATAGCATTTATATTTCAAAGCTTGCTTATTTCACTTAATATAATATTCTCCAGTTCCATCAATGCTGTAACAAAGGGTAGGAGTTCCTTCTTTCTCTCTGCTGCATAGTATTTTCTTGTGCAAATGTACCACAGTTTTTTTATTCACTCACTTACTGGTGGCACTTAGGCTGTTTCCAGCACTTGGCTATTATAAATAATGCTGCTATGAACATAGGGGTGCATAGGCTCTTTTGAATTGGTGTTTCAGGGTTCTTAGGACATAATCCCAGCAGTGGAATTGCTGGGTCAAAAGGCAGTTCCATTCTTAGTTTTCTGAGGAAATTCCGTACTGTTTTCCACAATGGCTACTTCAGTCTGTATTCCCACTTAGAATGCACTTGGGCTCCCTTTTCTCCAAATCCTCACTAGCGCTTATTGTATGTTGATTTATGATGGCTCTTCTCACTGGTGTGAAGTGGTATCTCATTGTGGTTTTAATTTGCATCTCTCTGATGGCTAATGATGCTGAGAATCCTTTCATATGTCTCTGGGCCTTTGTATGTCCTCCTTGGAGAAGTGTCTGTTCAGGTCCTGTACCCATTTTTTAATTGTATTTTTTGTCTTCCCAGAGTGAAGTCATGTTAATTTTTTATATATTTTGGAGATCAAACCCTTGTCTGAGGTATATTTGCAAATATATTTTCCTGTATGGTTGGTTCCCTATTCATTTTGCTTATGGTTTCTTTAGCCATGCAGAAGTTTTTTAATTTGACCAAGTCCCATTTGTTTATTCTATCCTTTGCTCTAGGGGACATATTGATGAAAATATTGCTGTGTGGAATATCTGAGATTTTCCTGCCTATGCTTTCCTCTAGGACTTTTTATAGTGTCGCACTTATGTATAAGTGGAACCTAATCAACAAAACAAACAAACAAGCAAAATATACCCAGAAATATTGAAATAAAGAACAAACTGACAGTAACCAGAAGGGAGTGGGAGGGGAAAAAGAGGGAAGGGCCATCAAGGAACATGTATAAAGGATACATGGACATAGCCAAAGGTGGGTAGGATCGAGGGTGGGAGATAGGGATGGCTGGAGTGGGTGTGAGTGGTGGGGGGGTGGGGAAGGCAAAGATTGTGTTTGAACAACAATAAAAAGAAGAGAGAGAAAAGAAAAATGGTTTGAGCAGCGAAGCAGGGAAAAACAGTAAGAGTGTGAAATAGAAACAAATCATGGCCAGAGAAAAAATAAAATTTAAAGGAAAGCTAAGAAAAGGAAGGAAGAAGGTAAAATGGAGTAATAGAAGGGAGGAGCAAATCATGAGTTTTGAAATAAAGTAAAATTTAAAAATCTAGTGAAATAATAAGCATAGACTTGAAGAAAAAGAAATGAATGTTAAAAAGCTATGCAGAAGAGGAATCAATGCAAATCATAAAGAGGACCACGGTGGAATCATTTCAGTAGAATCCAATGTTCACCACTGTCTTCTGTTTCTGACCCTGCCCTTGCAATGTCAGATTTTGCCCTAGCCTGGCCCTGGGCAGCCTGTTTGACACTAAAGCAATCCTCAGTCTGTGGCTGACTCCTTCATATTTGGCTGCTCGCCACTGTTCTGCCCTTCCAGCTTTCCATCAGCCTAAGGTCCAGGGGTGGTTCATTCAACAACCCAAGAGGAAGGACTGCCAGTACCTTCTCCACCTGTATCCGGAGTGGCCTTCAGGTGTAAGCAAGACAGTGGCAACCCTAGATCACCCCCAGGGCGCACTGTTCAGTTTTCAGGGAAGATAGTGGGAGTGTTTCCCTGCACTCTCACCGTACATCTTGGTCTGTCCCAGATCCTTTCCAGTAATTCATGGTTTCTGGTGAATTATCTGTCTGTTTCCTGTGAGGGGCCAATCTGTGTAAAAGGGGCAACTCTTTCCTGCTTGGCAGATAGCAGCTCTGTCTAGGAGCAAAGGCTGGTCAGGCCCTGAACACTCCTTGCTGTACCTGTCTCTAATCCCTCTACTCTGCTGGTTTTAGTGATTAGAGCGTGAAGAACAGTGTAGCTCATTGTGTCTAGTAGAAAGGGCCCTTTCAGAGCTTTTAGCTTTCCCTTGTGGATATGCACCCAGCATGGAACTCATGAGCCTGGCCTCATGGATCTGCAAAGCCTGTAATCCTACAGGTGGGTTTTGGGCACGCCTGCCTATGAGAGGACCTGCCTGGCTACAGCAAATCTCAGGCATTCAGCTCCCAGTCCTCAGGCTGGCTATCCAGTCCCCAGCCTGCTACTCTCACAGACTGGGCCTGAACTCTCCACTCTGCACAGTCCCCTGCTTTCCAGCTGTGTTGGGTTGGGTCTCACAGTCCCTTCAGTGTGACTCTTTCACTCTGAGTTTGTTGACACAGCAACTGTACAGACACACAAATGCACATGAGCACAGGGACCCAGGGGGTCTCCAGTCTCCCCTCACCTCCTCTTTTGAAAGAGTTTCTGTGTGGTTCCCAACTGCAGCACCAAGCCCTGGCAGGCCTGTTCCCTACATGCTCCCCCTCCCTAAAAAGCAGTCTCTCTTAGCTACATTATCTTAGTCAGATTTTGTCCTGTTGTTGTTCCCATGGTGCCCAGGTCAGGGAAGTGACAGCCCTTCCCACAGTAAGTACCACAGTCCCTGGATCCAGGCTCCAAGGGGCTGCAGGTTGTCCAGCTCCACCGGGGCACAGGGCACAGAGACATGTTTGGGCACCAAGGTGAGAGCACTCTGGAGGCTTCTTCCCAAGGAGAATATTTTAAAGTCCTCAAAATGGCTCCTACCCCAAATCTGAGCAGCCAAAATTACTGGATTGTTCAGCATCCGTGGCAGCTGGTCTGCTAGAAGAGCCCAGGCTACCCACTCCTGAGTGCCCTGCAGGTTTGTAGGCTCTTGCCCTCTCATGTACATGCCCCGCACACTCATCCATATACACACTCACTTATACAACTCTCACTCACTCTCAGCTGGATTTTTGAGTTGATTGCTCTGTGGTTTAGATACAAGACTGGACTGTGTATGGGAACAAGCAGACAGAGCTTCCAGCTATTCTACAGCCATCGTGGGTCCTCAACGGAAACTCTCTTAACCCAATAAAAACATCTGCTAGAAACATAGCTAACACATACTTAATGGCCAAATTCTGAAGGCATTATTCCTACAAGGAGGAAGAAGGAAAATATGTCTACTCTCATCACTTATATTCAACACTGTAGTAAGTATGTAGCATGTGCAATAACACAAAAAGAAATAAAGGCAGTTGGATTTGAAAGGAACAAAAAAAATGTCTTTTTTCAGACACATGATTGTCTCTGTAGGATATCCAATGTGATCTAGAAAAGCAGTACCAAACCTAACTAGTGAGTTTGAAAAGGTTGCAGAATTTAGTCAGTACACAGAAACCAATTATATTTCTATATATCAGTAACATTCAATTGGAAATTGAATTGAAAAAAATTATTACTTATAAGGGTAGATCTCATGTAAAGTATACTTACCACAAAAAAAGTTAAAAGAAAAAGACTAATCCACTACTTGAAATATTTTAAATAGATGTATTTCTTCCTTTTTATAAAAACTATATGTGTATATATATTAACTTTTAATTGGTAAACATTTATTTAGAAAATAAAGTTCATATTACATAAATAAGCAAATCAGTTATAATTGCATTGACAAATATGAAGTACATTGGGAAAAAATTGTCAAAACATATGTAAGACCAGTGCACTAAAAAGCATGCAGAAGGAAATTAAAGAACATAAAAATAAATTAAGCTATATATCAAGTTTACTGATTGGGATATTCAATATCATTTGCATGTCAATTGTCCCAAAATTGATCTATAAACTCAGTGTAATCCCAATAAAAAATTCAAACTGATAAGCTTTTTCTAATGTTCATATAGAAATGCAACTGCAAAAAACTTTGAATAAAGAGGATTCCATCTAACTTTAAGAGTTACCATGTGTTCTTGACATAGTGACATCACTGAAAGAGTGAAGATCAATGAAAACGAATGGAGTCCAGAAATGTACCTAAACTTGGATTCAGTCAATTTTTGACAAAGGGATACAGCATTTTAGTAAAGAAAGGGTAGTCTTCAACAAATAGTGCTAGAAAAATTGGACATCTGTATTTTTTTTAAATTGTCTATACCTCTCACCACATGAAAAATAAACTTCATCTCATATGTATGTATATGTGTGTATCTCTCGTGTATATTATATATACACATTTTTCTCCTATTGGTTCGGTTTCTTCGGAGAACTGTAATACGTCTGCATGTTACCAGTTTTTTCACTGTCTGCTAGATCATCTCTATAAGGCTGTAACTATACTATTATTTCCTCACATTAAAAAACCCTTCTCTTGACTCCACTTTCACCGCCATCCACTCCCTATATTTCCTACCCATTTGAAAAAAAGTTTTCTGAAAGAGTTGTCCATGCTTACAGTCTTAAGTCCTCTTTGATTCTCACTTAAATGTTGAGGGCCACCCTGCCTGGTCTCAGGAAAGCTGTGACCCTCTGTGACTTAGGCTGAGTGAGAGACCTCTGGACCAGGAGCCACTAAGGAGACAAAAACTTATTCCCCTGGCATGAATGCTACCTGTTCTGTGCCTGGCCTTTAAATGCTTGATCAGTTTACCAGTGACGGGTAAGACTCCTTAATCAGGGGGAGACCTAAGACAGGTACTGACCACATAAAGGCCTATGGAATAAGACTCAGGAGGCTGTGGAAATGAAGGGGCTGTGGAAAGGAAGGGGTGATCGACATCAACCCCTGCCCCCTCTTAGCCTGAGTCTTAGTACTTAGATGTGAGAATTCCAAGTCTCCTGGCTGCCTCTGTCTCCTGCCCTTCTCAGGGCTAAGCAAACAGCCAAGGGGGAAGCTCAGACCCGAGACAGTGGACCCCCAGGGTAATCAGGCCTGGGACAAAGAATATACAAGATCCTGTGAGAGCTGTTTGCTGGAGGATGTT
The DNA here is from genome assembly GCA_004024845.1 of Tonatia bakeri. NCBI lineage: Eukaryota > Metazoa > Chordata > Mammalia > Chiroptera > Phyllostomidae > Tonatia > Tonatia bakeri. Next base: position 23,131 of record PVIA01013562.1, on the reverse strand, counting down.
ATTAACTTAGAATTTGAAAGCACAGACAGGAAACCTTTGGAACCTGTAGTCCTTTCATATGATAAAACTCCAATCTCTGCCCGGAATCACAACAGGGACTCTATTAGCATCTTTGTAAGTTACTTGTTCCCTTTGATCCCTTCTGCCAGACTGTGAATCCACAAACTGTGTCTCTTTCTCAATAAAAACCCAATGGAGTAAAGGAACAGGGTGCTCCCCGACTTGGAGAGTGGCCACTATGTTCTTTACTTCCCCACAGAAAACTGCTTCTGTGCATGATTATTTCTTGTGTTTCGATGAGCCATCCGCAGTGTTTCGGGTGCACATGGCCGGCCAGGAGAGCACGCTTCACTTAAATCCACTCTTATTAGGCTTCTGCACATTACTGCATTGAATGTGTTCTTGTCAATATCATGAGTAATTTTCACAATGGAAGGTCCCAGAGTCAGAAAAAAGATTTCTCATTTCTGTTTCTTGGTTAAATCAGAAGCATTTGACGTGAGTATATTCCTTTCTCCTAGACACATTTTTGCAACTTAGCTTCCAGAACAGTACTTCCATATTCTTCTTTTACCCAGAGTGTTTATTTCTCCCCAGTGTCCTTTGCTATTTTTCCCTCTTAGTCCCAGGCTATTAATATCAAACTATTACAGTACTCAGTCCATAGTATTCAGTCCATTGAATGCTTTTAAGTACCAAGCATTCAACAACTGGCAGGTGGCTAGGTATAGCTCAGACCTCTTCACTGTGGTTCCAATTGATATATCCAATTGTATAGTTGATATCACCTCTTAGATATTTAATGGACATTTATAATTTGACATGCCCAAGCCTGTATCCTCGATCTCCCATATACTTGCTCCACTGAGAAAACCTTCTGAATCAATTTGGAGTTCATTTATTCAGGGTTCAGTGTTCAAAATACATCATTTTAGTCACTGAGGTAAAAAATCCCACAGTCATCTTTAACTTCACTCTTTATTTCTATACCACATTCAGTTCCTTAGGACATTATTTTAACTACACCATCAGGAAATGTGCAGAATTGGGCCTTTTCTCAATATTTCTATTATTAACCACACTAGGCATGTACTTGCTTACTTTGTTTGATTTAAAAAATGTATTTACATATCCCATGTGATAATAATTCTTTAATAGTTTAATCAAAACTTTATTTATCTATACCTCTACCTATCTATATTTACATATATAATTTTAATAGATTAAAAATATCTATATTTTCCTTTAAGTTTTGCCTTTTGTGGCTTATCCAGGAAATATTCCTATATCTGATTTTAAAAGATATTTTTTTATTCTTTAGATTTTAAATGTTTGCTTTTCATAATTATGTCTCTAAACCACTTAGAATAGTTTTGTTTGTTTGGTGTGAAATAAATATCCACTCACCCTCCAAAAAAAAGTCCTGAACTGTTTTTCCTTAAAATGCTGTATTGTAATACCACTTGTAACTTCTTAGCCCAGACCCTCTAGAAAGCAAAGCCTGGGCCAGGATTAAGAGGTAACACTTTTTTGCAAGATGCAAACTGAGATAATGAGGGTGAGGATAAAATGAAAGTGACATGAAGAAAGATGTAAAGTAGTGCCACATAAAACGTGTTGTCATCCGGTTAACACTGCTCCAGGTGAACCGCTAAGACACACAACTCCTTCCAGGCTGGTCTGACAAAGCTACAATAGCAATTACCTTGGAATTGTCCAAAGGAGAGAGGAGAGGAGAAAATATACCTGCCTGCCTGCTCTCTTTTTCTTTTGTTGATCTGTTGGTCAATGTTCACACCACAGAGAGCTATTCCTGCCCCCAACTTGTATTTGGGTTGCATCTCCAAGCTCTGTCAGCCACTTCTCAGAAATCCATATTCCGTGCTCCACAGTAGGGCATATAATCCCAGTTCAAAAAAAAAAGAGACTGGTTAAGAGAAGGTGCAGTCAATCAATGGAGAGAGAAAGAAAAGAAAGATCAAGGAATTCTGAGAAGGCAAACAAGATTGATGTCAAACGCAGTAATAATTCATGGTACCCTATATGTTTGTATCTGTTTCTGAGCTCACTATTCTATCTCACTAGTCTATTTATCTATCCCTGGAGCAGCATCAAACTGTTTAAATACTATAGCTTTACAATAAATTCTATGTCTGGTAAATCACAATAAACCTTACTTTTTATGGCCAGTCTTTCACATACATTTTAATCAGTTTGTCAAGTTCCAGAAAAATACAACTCTTTAATATTAATTGGTATTGCATCATATTTATGATTGAAAAGAACAATCACTTTTGTGATACAGGATCTGTCCATCTTTCCAACATCATGTTTCAGTTGTTTTGTTCTTGTTGTTAACATGTGGGACATTTAGGTTAGATTTATACTTTATGTGTTGTCATTGGAAAGAGATTTTTTAAATTCCATTTTTAGATTGGTTGTGCTGATATATTAGAACACTATTGATTTGTATAGGCTAATCTATACCCAAGAAGCTACTGAACCCTCATTATTCCTTCTCTATTTTACACATATTCTTTTGAATTTTCTGTCTAGAAAACCCTCTGGAAATAGCAGTTTGGATTCTGACTTTCAAATCTTTCAAATTTCTTTACTTTTTTCTTTAATTGTATTGTCTGTGACTTTCAGCACAATGTTGAATAAATGTAGTGATAGGTATGTTTGGTCTGTTTCTGTATTTATTTGGTTGATGACTCCTAATGTTCCACAATTAAGGGTGATTTTGATAATATACTCTATCAAAGTAAGGTAGTTTCCTTTTATTCTAGAGTACTAACAGTCTGACTTTCATGAGTTTTTAATTTTATCAAATTATATTTCTGTATTTGTTTTCCTGATCAGATATTTCCCATTTGATCCATTAGTGTGGTGAATTACATTAAATGATTTTGTAATATTTGAATGCATTTCCATAAGAACCCAATATTTTTATGTTGAATTAAGGAAAATATTTTTTGTGATTCAGTTCTGGAAAATATGTTTCCTTTGAATATTAATTATGTGCTTCTGTTACTCCATAAAAACTCTTACATAAACAAACACCAGCTTTCTTATTTTATACTACCTGTTTCTTAAATACACTTTTATGCTGTCCACCCCTTTACATTTCTATGACATTATTCTCAATATTTTGCTTATACCTGTCTCCAAACTTACTAGCTTTTTCTCAACTATGTTTAATTTGAATTTAATGAATTCATACATTTTAAACCTTAATGATTTTTTTTTATTTTTTGAAGCTCTGTTTGGTTCTTTTTCATATATGGCTCTTATTTCTCATTATTTCATTATTATTGCTATCCATTTTTAGAGCTCTCTTAAAAGTATACACTTTTCATTATACTAAAGCTCTTTATTTGCAAGATGCAAGCTGAGGTAATGAGGATGAGGAAAAATGAAAGTTAGGGAAGGAAAGATGTAAAGTATTCCACTATTAGAATACTTTTTGATAGTATTTCATTATTGATAGATCATTAGGTTCAAAATCTCATTTATTATGTCTACTCATTCTCTTTCCTGATGGATGTTTTTCTTACATGGTTTATAATTTTACTGTAAGCTTTTCAATAGGGGTTAATATTTTTCTTTGGAAGTTCCACATACTCTAGGTTTTAATGTATCTCTTCAGCATATTTTTTTAATTTATTCCTGATAAGGATTTATATGTGATATTGTTTCAAACTTGATGTAGTATTAACTGCTGACTTGAAATTTCCATGCCAATGTCAATATCTTGAAAGTATTATGATTATAGCCCCCATAGGTTGGAGATTTCAATTCATATGAAATCACTTTTTAAATTATGTATTCATTTTTATTGTTTGTGCAAATCTGAAAGCAGGTAGCCAGCATTGTTACTGCTTCTCTGGGCTAATGGGAGGTATTTTCTAACTTGCTTAAGGGCCAAGTCAAACCTGTGAGGATTTCAACATACTGAAGTACTTAGTTACAACTATCTCTGTTCTAACACCTTAAGGACTTTGTGGCAACACCCAGCCACCAGGTCCTTCAACCTGTATGTAAACCTTACATATCACTAGACTGCCAAAGCCTCAGTTCAAGCTCTTTACATTATATAAGTTCCCTCTTGGCCTTTTCTTATTTCTTTGCTATGTATTTAAAAATCACGGAGCTCATAATTTATCCATCATTTGTCTGTGGTTATAGTTGGGAAGGAATCACTCCACTGTTGCCAAAAGTCCTAATCTGTTCATCGTCCCACTGCTTTTCTGGCAATCTCCATACTTGAGCTCACTATGTTCACATCATTTCTTAACCCTAATTTTATTTGTGAATGCTTCTTTCATTATTATATCCAAATAAAATATTTGTGGCAGTTAGTAGATACTAATCTTATAACTTTTAAAATTCCACATTTTCACTGTCTAAAAAACAAGGTTCTTGAGGGAAAGGACATTGCCTCATGCTTCTACGGCTTAATGTCTTCTCATCACAGTTACTTAATTTATATTTATTTTTGGTAATATAAACATATAGAAAAAAAGATATTCGAATTTTTAAAGTGTCAGATAATATCCTACAACATTACACATATTATTAATTTAACCCACACTTAGGAAAAAAATGGTAAGACAGCTTCAAATCCCACAACATTCACAGTGAGATCAGACTCTTCCAATTGCAGTTACACTCCCAGCCAATCCTACTGAGTACATCAAGGACACTGGAGCCTGGCCATTTCTGTCCAACATGGGGCTCCTCTAATGGGCCATTTTTGCACTGGGACTCATTGACCAGAGGCTCTTCTTATCTAATCCTTCTCCCTATCCTCTCCCCCAATATTCTCATGTCCTAGCCTGGTGCCCTGTGGTAATACATACCCAATCAATACTCATTAAATGTTTTAAATAAATAGGGAATTTTGTAACTGTTGTAAAATATTTAGAAGGCTGGCCAATTAATGGAAATCAGTCTCTCTGTACTATTACAAGGTCATCATTGTATTAGTGGGGGTACACTCCAAATTGTGGTAACAAAGACATCTTGAAACACAGTGGATGAAACATGACAGAAGTTTTTCTCTGTGTCACAAAAGGTAAAGCCTCCAGGACTAAAGGAATGGCCCTGCCAATTTAAAGACATGGCTTTAATTCCAGAGTCAAAATAATCTCTTCAGTCCTTCACATCTATAGCCAGCAATAAGAAAAGGTTACAAGGCCGTATACACCCAATTATTTTAATGGCAAGATATAGACATAGCATATATAGTTTATTCTTTATTCCTCTGCTTAGAATGCTATCCCTTGGGCACACCTTGGTGAAAAAGAGGTTAAGACATACAGTACTCAGCTATATGACCATATATCAGTTAAGTCTATTTCCTGTGCAATTGAAGGAGGATGGACATTGGAACAAGAGAGTGGATATTAAACTCTTCTAACTAAAATGGAGTAAGAAACATAAGTCAGATGCAAATTAGTGAACTACCTATTACTATGTATGTTTTTAATTTAAATATTTTATTGTTTATGCTATTACAGTTGTCCAATTTTTTTCTCCTTGCCTCTCTCCACCAAGCCCATCAGCAATCTCCACACCATTGTCCACATCCAAGGGTGGTGCATAAATGACTTTGACTAATCCCATCACCTTCTTGCACACAATTTTCTACTTCCCCTCTTATAGCTGTCAGTCTGTTCCATGTTTCTATGTCTCTGATTCTATTTTGCTCATTAGTTTATTTTGTTCATTAGATTGCACTTATCAGTGAGATCATATAATATTTGACTTTCAACAACTGGCTTATTTCACTTAGCATAATAATTGCAAGGTCCATCCATGCTGTCACAAAAAGTAAGAATTTGTTCTTTTAACACAATGGTAAATGTACGACAATTTTTATCCACTCATCTACTGATGGGCACTTAGGCTGCTTTCAAATCTTGGCTATTATAAATAAGGATGCCATGAACATAGGGATGAATGTATTCTTTTGAATTGGTGTTTTTTAGAATTATCTGGATATATTCCCAGCAGTAGAATCACTGGGTTCCATCTTCAAATTTTTGAAGAAATCCCATACTGTTTTCCACAGTGGCTGCACCAGTCTGCATTGCCACCAACAGTGCACTAGGGTTCTCTTTTTCCACATCTTCACCAGCACTTGTTGTTTGTTGATTTATTAATGATAGCCATACTGACAAGTGTAAGGTGAAATCTCATTGTGATTTTAATTTGTGATGGCTACTGACATTGAGAATTTTTACATGTCTATGAATCCTGTGTATGTCCTTGGAGAAGTGTCTATTGAGGTTCTTTGCCCATTCTTTAATTGGATTGTCTTCCTTTTGTTGAGTTGTATACATTTTTTTATATATTTGGGAGATTAAATCCTTGTCTGATGTATTATTGGCAAATAATGGGAGAACTCCCATTCTATGGGTTCCTTTTTCATTTTGATGATGGCTTCTTTAGCTGTGCAAATTTTTAATTTGATGTAGTCCCATTTGTTTATTTTGTTTCCTTTGTTTCCCTTGCTCTAGGAGATATATCAGCAAAAATAGTGCTACATGAGATATCTGAAATTTTACTAAGTTGTCCTCAAGGATTTTTATGGTATCATGACTTATATTTAAGTTTTTTATGCATTTTGACTTTATTCTTGTATATGGTGTAGGTTGGTAGTCTAATTTCATTTTGTTTTGTTTTGTTTTTGTTTTTTTTTAAAGATTTATTTTCAGAGAGAGAAGGGAGGGAGAAAGAGAGAGAGAGAGAGAGAGAAACATCAATGTGCAGTTGCTGGGGGACATGGCCTGCAACCGAGGCATGTGCCCTGACTGGGAATCAAACCTGTGATGCTTTGGTTCACAGGCCGTGCTCAATCCACTGAGCTATGCCAGCCAGTTCTTAATTTTATTTTATTTTTTGACATATACAGTTCTCCCAACACCATTTATTGAAGAGACTGTCTTTATTCCATTGTATGCTCTTGTCTTCTTTGTCAAATATTGACCATAAAGGCTTGGGTTTGTTTCTGGGCTCTCTATTCTATTCCATTGACCTTTGTGTCTGTTCTTATGCCAGTACCAGACTGTTTTGATTATAGTGGCCTTGTATAGATTGATATCAAGCATTGTGATCCCTCCTACTTAATTCTTCCTTCTCAAGATGGATAAGGCTATTTGGGCTCATCTCTGGTTCCATATAAATTTGTGGAATATTTGTTCTAAATCTGTAAAATATGCCATTGGTATTTTAATTGGAATTGTATTGAATCTATAGGTTGCTTTTGGTATTATGGACATCTTAATGATATTAATTCTTCCAATCCATGAACATGGTATATACTTCCACTTATTTATATCTTTCTCAATTTCTTTGTTAGGTGTCATCCTGTTTTCTGAGTACAGGTCTTTTACATCCCTAGTTAAATTTATTCCTAGGTGACTTATGTTTTTTGTCATAATAGTAAGTGGGATTCTATTTTTAGTTTCTCTTTATGACATTTCATTATTGGTGTACAAAATACCATCTATTTCTGAGTATTGACCAGCATCCTGCTACTTTGCCAAATCAGTAATTAGGTCAAGTAGTTTTTCTGGTGGAGCCTATAGGGTCTTTTATGCGTAATATCATGTTGTCTGCAAATAATGGCAGTTTTACTTTCTCCTTTCCAATTTGAGTGCCTTTTATTTCTTCTTCTTGTCTGATTGCTATGACTAAGACTCCCAGTACTTTGTTAAATAACAGTAGTAAAAGTGGACATCTTTGTCTTGTTCCTCCTCTTAAGGGAAATGCTTTTAGTTTTTGCCCATTGAGTATGATATTGGCTGTAGGTTTTTCATACATGGCCTTTATTACATTGAAGTATGCTCCTTCTAATCCCATTTTCTGAGTGTTTTTATTATAAATGGATGTTGTATTTCATCAAATACTTTTTTACATTCTATGTATATAATCATGTGATTTTTACCTTTTATTATGTTTATGTGATGTATCATTTATTGATTTGTGAGTATCATACCAACCTTGCATCCCCAGAATAAATCCCACATGATCAGGGGGCATGATCTTTTTATTGTATTGCTGGATCCAGTTTGCTACTATTTTTCTTTTTTGAGATTTTAGCATCTATGTTCATCAGAGATATTGGCCTGTAGTTTTCTTTCTTTGTTGTATCTTTACCTGTTTTGGGGATTGGGATAATACTAGACTTGTAAAAAAGAGCTTCCCCCTTCTTGAATTTTTTGAAATAGTTCAGAGGAATAGGTGTTAGTTCTTTGAATGACTGGTAAAATTCATCTTTGAAGCCATCTGATCCAAGACATTTTTTTGTTGCTTCAATTTCATTAATTGTTATTGGTCTATTCAAACTTTCTTCTTCTTTCTGATTCAATTTTGGAAGACTGTATGTTTGTAGAAATTTATCCATTTTGTCCAATTCATCCAAATCTTGGCATACAGTTGCTCATAGTAATCACTTACAATCCTTTGTATTCCTGTGGTATTGTTACTTCTCCTCTTTCATTTCTGATTTTATTTATTTTGGATCTCTCTCCTTTTTTATTAATGAGTCTGATTAAAGATTTTTCAGTTTTGTTTACCTTTTGAAAAACCATCTCCTGGATTCATTAATCTTCTTAATTATAATTTTAGTTTTTATGCCATTATTTCTGCTCTGACCTGGATTATTTCTTTCCTTATACTCATTGTGGGCTTTGTTTGTTGTTGTTTTTCTAGTTATTTTAGGATTAGAGTTAGGTTGCTTATTTGAGATTTTAGTATCTTTTTTAGATAAACCTGTAATGTTATGAATGGCCATCTCAGAACTATTTTCACTGTGTCCCATAGATTTGGGGTTGTTGTGTGTTCCTTTTCATATGTTTCCAGGTAACTTTTGATTTCTTCCTTGAGCTCATTGATAAATCATTCATTATTTAATAATGTTATTTAGCCTCCATGTATAGTCATACCTCAGTACTCATTGGCTTCAGAACTCACCAAACTCTGTACTTGTCATAATTTTAACAAGAATAAAAATATTTCAGCTCTTGGCACCTGCTTGAAACTCATCATAGTTACTAGAACTTGTATGAGTTACTACACTGTCCTGCAAGAGAAAATGCTTCATTGTTCACTACTCATTGGTTTCAGCATTTATCATGAGTACCAAAATGAATTAACAACAAGTACTGAGGCATCACTGTATTTGAATGTTTTCGAGTTTTCTTTATTGAGGTTGATTTCTAGTTTCAAGCTATTGTGATCCAAGAAAATGCTTGATATAATTTCATTTTTCTTGAATTTGTTAGGATTTATTTTTTATCCTACTATGTTGTCTATTTCTGATAATGGTCCATGTGCACTTGAGAATAGTGTGTATTCCATTGCTTTGGGGTGAAATTTTCTGCAAATATCACTTAAATTGATTTGATCTAGTATGTAGTTTAAAGTGACTGCTTCCTTATTTTTTGTCTAGAAAATCTCTCCATTGGTGACAGTGGGGTGTTAAAAATCCCCTCAAATGACTGCATTATTGTTGGTCTCTTTCTTAAAGACTTCCAAGATTTTCTTTATGTATTTACGTTCACCTATATTAGGTGCATATATGTTCACAAGAGCTATATCCTTATGTTGGATTGATCCCTTTAATGTTATTTAGAGACCTTCTTTGTCTCCTGGTTTGGCATTTTTTAAATCTTTTTTTGTCAGATAGAAGTATTGCTATTCTAGCTTTTTTCCATCTCCTTTTGCGTGGAATGTTTTCACCTTCAACCTGTATAAATCTTTTGTTCTGTGGTGAGTCTCTTGTAGACAAAATATATATGGGTCATGTTTTCTTATCCATTTGGCTATTCTATGTCTTTTGACTGGAGCATACGATGCATTTACTTTTAAGGTTATCATTGATAGGTATTTCTTCACTGTGATTTTTATCCTTTGCACTTATGTTCCTGTCTCTCTATATTTCTTCTTCTTCTTCTTCTAAAAGAGGTGATAATGAACTCCTTTAGCCTTTCTTGTCTGGGAAGCTCTTTATTTTGCCTTCAACTTTAAATGATAGCCTTTCTGGATAGAGTAGTCCTGGTTGCATGTCCTTGTTTTCATTACTTTGAATACTTCATGCCAATTCCTCTAGCCTGCAGAGGTTTTTGTTTGTTTTGTTTTGTTTTGTTTTGTTTTGTTTTAGAAAACAGCTGACAACCTTATTGGAACTCTCTTGTAGGTAACTAACTGTTTCTGTCTTATTGCCTTTAAGATTTTTATTTTTTTGTCTTTAAACTTTGCCATTTTACTTATGATTTTTCTTAGTGTGGGTCTCTTTGAGTTTATCTTGATTGGGACTCTCTGTGCTTCCTGAACTTGTGTGACATTTTCTTTCATGAGGTTAGGGAAATTTTCTGCCATTATTTCTTCAAAGAGCTTTTCTACCTCTTTCTCACTTTCTTCTCTTCTAGTATCCCTATGATATGAATATTGTTACATTTCATGCTGTCCCAAAGTTCCCTTAAACTGTCCTCATTTTTAAAGTCTTTCTGTTCTTCTTTTTGTTCCTCTGACTGGGTATTTTTTTCCATTTCATCTTCCAAATCACTGATTCAGTCCTCTGCTTCACCTAGCCTGCTTTTAATTCCTCTAGTACATTCTTAATTTCAGATATTGCATTCTTCATTTTCATCTGGCTCTTATTCATAGTCTCTGTGTCCTTTTTTTATGCTAATGTAGTTTCCACTAAGTTCCTTGTAGCTCTCACTAAGTTCTTTGAGCATCCTTATAGCCATTACTTTGAACACTGTCTTATAACTTGCTTGCCTCAATTTCATTTAGCTGTTTTAGGCTTCCTCCTTCTTTTTTGGAGGTTGTTTCTTTGTCTCCCCATTTTAGCTATTTACTTTTGTTTGATTCTACATATTAGGTAGATATGCTTTGAATCCCCGTCTTCATGGGTGGCCTTATGTGGTAGAAATCCTGTGGAACCCAGTGGTACAGTCTCCATGATCTCGTGAGCTGGATGCTCTAGGATTGTCTCTTGTGTGGGTTATGTGGGCTCTCTTGTTGTATTTGGTTCTTGATTATTGTTGGCCCATTCATTGGTGAGATGCCCCCTTCAGCTGGCTGGCTTATAGTCTCAACCCTCACCACATATTTTATGCTGTTATAAAGGTACTGCCAAAACAAAACAAAGCCACACATACACACAAAACAACACAAGCAAGACCCTCCAACAACAATAGCAAAATAAAACACAAAGTAGTAAAGAAAAATAAAAGTGGAAAGAGAAATAATATAGTAAAAGAAAGACCATAGGAAAATAAAGTGATTATGAGAGGATAAAAGTCAGAGAAATAATAAGGGTTAGGAATAGAAAGAAGAAAACAAGAAAAAGAACAACAAAAAAGGAAAGAATAATAGAAATAAGAAAAAGAAAGAAGAAAAGCATAAAATAAGATAAACTAAAGAAAAAATAGATATATTCAACAAAAAATAGAAAAAGAAAAAAGTGGCTGTGTAAAAGAAAAAAGAACAAAAAAGAAAGAAAGAAGAACAAAGTGTACTCCTCTCAGAAGAGTTGAGTGCTTGCCTGCTGGGTTCTCCCTTTGGATATGGCTCTGATGTTGTCTGAAGCTGGTGTATACCAGTGTCAGATGCTGTCCACATCTAGCCTTCAGCATCCCGTTCAAATCTGCAAGCAATTAACAGTTTGTGGCCGTCTTCTCTGGGCTTGGCTATGTACCAGATGGGCCAAGCTATGCTGCTAGGCTGACTTCTATCAATACCGGTCACAAGGGTGGATCAGCCAATGTCCCAAGGATCCACCTCCACCTGCCTCTGCCTTCCAGTCTGCTGCTGTCAGTCTTAGACTAGTTGCTGACCCAACTCTTTCTGAGAAGGCTTCTGGTAGAATCTGGGTGAGGGGACCCCTGGATCTCCCTTGGGAGGCACCGTTCAGACTTCAGGGAAGATGGTGTGTATGTTCCCTTACACCTAGCAACACCTCTGACTCTGTCTTGGATTATTTCCCTGAACTCATCATGGCAGAGCCCCTAGTAAGCAAGTAGGTGGGGCCTCTACAGCCCAGAGTTTGCACCCACAGAAAACCAAGAGTGCCTCTATGGTTCTCCTGTGTGGGAAAAGTGCCAGTCTGGTTCCCAGAAAAGTGTATAGAACACCTGCACCCTAAAGCCAGTCTCTGACTAAGTCTGCATATGTTGCTGCTTCCTCCTCAGCAGGGGTGAAGATCCAGGATGAGGAGAAAGAAGGAAAAGAAAGGGATGCAGGGTGGGGCAAACAACCCATTTCAGAGGGTGGGGAAATTGTTTTTCTTCTGGGAGAGACTTGCTCTTCTCAGGAGAGATGGCTATCTTATCACTGAGATATTTCCCTACACAGATATCCTAGCAGCAAATCCCTCACGTCTCTCCCCACTTCTTCCCACTCCAAACTTTGTTCAGGCTCTCCAGTCCAAGTTGCCTTCTTTTTTCTCAGACCAGGGTGATTGGCTAAGAACAAAAAATCCTATGCTTTGGCTCCTTTAAAAAAATAGTGACTTTGTCTCCAGCATGCCCTATCTTTTCCTGGCAGAGAAAAACCCCTGTGGCCTTACACTACTGGATGCTATGTGGACAGCTGATCCTGGCACTGATGCTCTGTGCTTGGGAGCCTAGACAGGATTCCAGGCTTCACTCCTACCAAGGGGAAGCTTCCACAGCCCTGCCATAACCTTAGCCTGCTGCCCATGGGAGCAGGGTCATCCCTTTTCTCCTCCCCACCCTTCCTACTATTCTTGATTTGGTTTCTGCCCATCCTTAGTTAAGTCTCTTTTTCAGGTAATCTTTGCTTATTTAGGGTGGCTGTTCCCCTCTTTATTTTTATTTCCAATTTGGTTCTGGGAAAATGTTTAAGAAAGAGCCTCCTACTTTGCTACCATCTTGCCTCTCCTTTACTTAATAGAAACATAACACCAATTTGCAAAGGATAATCTAAAATCAAATTAATTTTTTCCAATGGTAAGTTCAAAGAGCTAAAGATTATATTATATAATTTTATGATTCTATTTTCATTCTGGCACCATGTAAGATGTATACAATAGGCATAGATTGCCTGCATCTTCCCACAATTTAAACTCCATGAGTGTAAGGACACTGTCTGTATTAAAATTTATTCTGCACATTTAGAAAAATACATAGTAGATAGTAAACTGCTGGCAAATGAATATATATTTATTGAATAAATAAATAATGGCTATTAAAAGTTATGGACTTGAATTTAAAATGACTGGAAAATATACCTGTTTCAACAAGAGGAATTTTAAATAGATACTTAATGCTTAAGATGCTCAGATTTTGTACTATAAAATATTTTACTACATCTGTAAGAATAATGTATAAACATGAAGCACAAGTATATGTTTTGTGTATTTTTTGCTGTTTCTCAAAGCTTATAGCAGTTCTTTCTCTCCCAAAGTCACAGAAATGATGAATCTTATTTTTTTTCAAATTCAAAATGACTATAAACTCATTGTTACGCATTACTATCCCTCACTTGACTTTGAATCTTTGTTCAGTTTATAAATTGAAACAGTTACCATGTAAATTAAAAATAGTCTGAAAGTAACTAAAATAATGTCATGTCCTGGAGGAGAATATTTTCAACCTTCTCTACATATCTCAATGTCTGGTAATTAAGATTCTTCCCACTTCTCAGACTGAAAGTGGGGATTGGGTGGCAGAAGGTAAACATTGACAATTACATATTCTCCACCCTCCCACTGCCTCCCCCACTCCCACCCTCACACACACACATAGCCTGTCTCTCTCTTTCTTCCTCCCCCTTTTTCTCCTTGTTTTCTCTACCCCTACCAAATCCCTTCCATTTATCCCACTTGTATACTCTTTCCATATCTTCTCCTGAACTATTACCACCATGTTTCTTTATTCATCAGGCCTGAATTATTCAAATATACTGTATCCTAAGTATAACAATAAATGGATATGCAAGCTGTAGAAATCACATGGAGAAGTAAGAAAAATCAAATAGAGATCACAGGAAAGAATACTTTTTCTACATTTAATAACTAATAAAAATATCCAGAAACAATCTTTTTGGCAAATAATTTTCTCTTTATGTTTTTTTCTACCTTTTTCCTACCTCCCATTTGTTTTGATTAGGTTTTTAAATAATACATAGTTAAATTTTTATCAAGTATATTCTAGTATATCATACACTCATATTAACACATGTGTTGTTATTATATCATCTATAACTCATTGGTTCTGTTATTCTGATAGATGAAAAACAACTCTGCGGCATATTTTGAAACATGCATTCTACACAACACTAATACTGTAGATTTGGATATATCCTGAAGGAGCAATTTTGATTTTTACAGAAGAATCTATTTAAGATTTTTAAATGACTTGTCTCTTTCAGAATAGAATATTTGCTCATGTGTCAGTAAAACAGAATAGTTATTGTAGAGGTCCCTCATGAAAAAGCTAGGGGCATACTTTGATGTCAGTAGCATTTTGAGAAGGAGATGAAATCAGAGAGCAGAACATATCATTCAGTAATAGATTGAGAGGCTACCTATGGACTAGTGAGTAGAGAAATTGGTTATGTCACTTCATGTGCACCACTGACGTCCTAAGTCACTGTTCAACGAGTCCCCATTTTTCACTATACTAACTTGACTCCTACACTTATTTAACATTACCCCATCAAAACCAACACTTTACTTTTGTCAGATTTGACCCATTAATTTCAAAAGTGCACATATATGAGTGGGAGAGTCATGTATATCATCAAATGTGTTCTCAAATAGAATCTGCAAGAGCATCTTGTGTCTAAAAGCAACATCTCACTGCCTATCTTTGTCCTTTATGTTCCATATCTATAAAGTCTATTTAGAACTTAGCTTTATACATCCATATGTCAAATAGCTCACGAGACCTTAGCTAAATTGTGTAATTTTCTGAGCTCAATCCTTCCTCTGTAATGTGAGGGAGTTAGACTAAATTATTGTTAAGATTCTTCCAGCTGTTCCTTTCCTTTAAAAGAAACCTGTGTGCCAAGGGCCATGAAGCATGTCACATGTGACATAACATATTTCTTGAAGTTGGAAACATTTCTGGTGAATGGAGTAAGGATTGAAACATATTCTTCTCTGATTTACAATCCTCCCGAAGTCTAGAATAATAATGGCATGTAGTATTTCAGAGAAAAGACAAAACTTCCCAGACTCATCCTACAATGTGGGAGATGGGATGGGATAATATCTCCTCCCTCTGGAATACTTCAAGGCCAGTGATCAACCTCATCCCATCCCTCCTATATAATTTTTATTAAACTGTGCTACTGATATATTCCCAAATATCCTGTCATTTGATCTTAGCATTATTCATGCTCCAATGTTGTATTTTTCCATTGTTTATTATGGTAAAATAAACAAAACTTATCAACTTAACCATTTTAAAGTGTATAGTTCAGTGGTATTAAATACATTTATGATGGACAACAATTGCCACCATCTAATCCAAAAGAGAACTGGTATAACTCTTGTCACCTGAAAAACTTAAATTGTATACACATTAAACAATGACTTCCCATTCTCTTCCCACTGTCTTTGACAACAACAATTCCACTTTCTCTCTGTGAATCCGACTACTCTAAGTACTTCATGTGGATGGAAATCATATGGTATTTTTTTTTGTATGTGTGACTGGCTTATTTCACTTAGCATAATATCCTCAAGGTTCATCAATGTTGTAACATATTGCAGAACATCCTTTCTTTTTAAGGCTGAATAATATTCCACTGTATATTGATATCACATTTTACTTATCCAGTCATCTGTTGATGGACACATGGGTTGCTTCCACATTTTTGTTATTGTTAATAAAGCTATTAAGAACTTAAATGTGCAAATATTGATCTGAGATGCTGCTCTCAATTATTTTGGATATATACCCAGAAGTAGAATTGCTGAGTCAAATGGTAATTCTATGTTTAATTTTTTTAGGAAATGTCATCCTGTTTTCTACAGTGGCTGGACCATTTTACATTCCTACCAACAGTGCACAAGGGTTCCAATTTTTCCACCTCCTCACCAATACTTGTTATTTTCTGTTTTTTGATAGTTGTCATCCTAATGGGTATGAGGTAGTATGTCATTAAGCCTTTATTTGCACTTCTCTAATGATTACTGATATGGAGCATTTTTTAATGTGTTTATAGGCCATTTATATATCCTCTTTGGAGAAATATCTCTTCAAGTCCTTTGCCTTGTTTTGAATTGGGTTGCTTTTGTTGTTGAATTTTAGGAGTTCTCTACATATTCTAGATATTAATCCTTTATCAGATATGTAATTTACAAGTATTTTCTCCCATTCTGGGGTTACCTCATCCTATTGATGTTGATTTTTGATGCATGTTTAAAAAACTTTTCCATGAAGGGTAATTTGTCTTTTTTCTTTTGTTGCCTATGGCTTTGGTATGAGAGTAATGCTGGTCTCACAAAGTGAATTTGGAAGTGTTCCTGCTTATTCAGTGTTTTTTTGGAAGAGCATAAAGAGTATTTATATTAATTCTTTTTTAAATGGTAAAATTCACCTGTGAAACCATGTGGTCCCAGGTTTATTTTATTGGGAGATTTCTTATTACTAATTCATTCTCTTTGTTGTCAGTCTGTTCATGCTTTCTATTTCCTCTTGCTTCAGTCTTGCTAAATTGTATGCTTCTAGAAATTCATTTATTTCTCATAGATTATCAAAATTTTTAGCATTTAGTTGATCATAATAACCTGTTAGAATCTTTTATTCCTGTGGCATTCGTTGTAATGTCTCTTCTTTCATTTCTGATTTTTTTCATTTCTGATTTTACTTGAATCTCCTCTCTTGTTTGCTTGATTAGTCTACCTAAGGATTTCTCATTTTGTTTATCTTCTCAAAAAACAGCTCTTAGTTTTATTGATTTTTTCCTATTGTTTTCTACTTTCAATTTCATTTATTTTTGTTCTAATCTTTATCATTGTTTTTCTTTGCTAAATTTGGACTAAGTTTATTACTCTTTTTCTAATTGGTATATTGTATTTAATTTTTATTTGAGTAAAGATATTTTCTAATTTTTCAAATTTCTTTTTCATTGAATTTATTGGGGGGATATTGGTTAATACAATTATATAAGTTTCAGGTGTACAGTTCTGTAACATGTCATCTGTGTATCATATTTGTTCACCACCCCAAGTCAAGTCTCCTTCTTTGACCCAGAGGTTGTTAAGAGCATATTCCTTGATTTCCTGTTTATTATTATTTCGTTTTATTTTCTCAAGGTTGTAAAAGATACTTGGAATTATTTAAATCTTTTAAATTTGTTAGAACTTGTTTTGTCACTAGTATATTATCTACCCTGAAGAATGTTTCATGTGCACTTGAGAAGAATATGTATTCTCCTGTTGTTAGGTAGAATATTCTCTACATATTCGTTAGATCCATTTGATCAATAGTGTTGTTCAAGTCTGTTGTTTTCCTTCTTGATATTCTGTCTGGATAATCTATGCATTATTGAAAGTGGAATAGTGAAGTCTCTCTCTTACCATTACTGCATTGCTCTCTATTTCTCTCTTATGATTTTTCAATATTTCTTTTATATATTTTAGTGCTCTGATGTTGGGTACATATATGTTTATAATTGCTATATCATTCATGTGAATATTCTTTTATCATTGTGCAAAGACCATTTTTGTCTCTTGTAACAGTTTTTAAAATAAACTGTTTTATTGTGTATTTGTAACAGCATGGGTGAAACTGGAAGACATTATTCTAAGTTAAATAAGCCAGGCTCAGAAAGACAAATACTACATGGTACTACTACTTACATGAGCAATATAAAATAGTGAAATTCAGAGAATCGAAGAGCAGAATGATGACTGCCAGGAGACAGGAGGAGGGAGGAGTAAGGAGGAATACTAATGAGTCATATAGTATAAATGTTCAGTTATACAAGATGAATAAGTCCTAGAAGTCTACTGTAAAATGGAGTTCTTATAGTATGCTGTATTGTATTCTTAAAAAATGCTAAGCAGGCGAATCTTATGTGTTCCAGACACAATTAATAGTACCATATTTTTAGGACTATAAGACACACCGGAGTATAGCATGCACCTAGGTTTTAGAGAAAGGAAATAGGAAAAAAAGTTTTGAAGCAAAAAATGTGGTAAAAGTATTTAATGACATAAATAATATTTCACCAATGTAAATATAAACTACATTTACTAGCCAAGTAAGCTACATTCAGACTATAAGATGCACACCCATTTTCCTCCCAAATTTGGGGAATGTATCTTATAGTCCAAAAAATATGTTAATAATAATAGTAGAGTGGGAGGAAACTTTGGAGGTGATAGCTATGTTATGCCATAGATAATGATGATGGTTTTACAGATTTATATTTATCTCCAAATTCATTGAGTTGTATACATTAAATATATATAACTTTTTGTATGTCCATCATATCTCAATAAAGTTGTTTAAAATTTTAATAAGTAAATAAAATTTTAAAATGATATATAAGATACATATGTTACCACACTCAGGGAATATGTACAGTTAGCTTTCTTATAGATAATTACTGCTCTGGTACTAGCAGCAGAGATTCCTCCAGAAGGAGGTAAGGGGTTAGAGATGCCCTGAAATATTTCTGGTTCCATATTAACTTATATTGTTTTCCCCAGAAGGATCTAAAAATGAACTACATTTCAATAGTCTCACATGGTAAATTTCCAGCCAGTATCCCTCACCATGAAGCCTGAAGCAGCCTGAATTGCAGGACTGATGAGAAAGGTGATCCCAGGATCACCCCGATTAACAGGGAAGCATCTATGAAAGCATGGTACAAAATGGTCATTTATAAAATAAAACTACATAAAAAAAAGTTGGAGACAAGAGACAGTTATTGACAGGACACATATCTCAAAATCATTGAATATGAGATCTAAAACGGACCTATAGTTTACTTAGAAATGCCTAATAGTTGGATGCAGACCACAAGGCATAGCAGGTAGATTCTTCATCCTTGCTATTTCCAAACCAAACTAACAGGTTATACATGTTGGGCATTTCACTTATTTGGTGCCTAGATTATCCTACAACAGTCTTGTGTTTCATATGCTTTATCAATTAATTCTGTAGTTAATAAAATTAAGGGGCTTGGAAGTAAGGGGGACTACAAAATATCCAAGATACTATGCCAATTTGTGTAAGAATGAGATCAAATTTTTGTGCCCTTTTCACTACAGTACTCTCCAGTTAATTTTCCAGCAAGTTAACAACAAAAAAATAGTTTTTAACTGTTTTGCTTAGCAGTCAGACCTATGCTTGGAGTAGAAAATACAATATTTATAGTTTCTGGAGTTAAGAAATGTGATACTTATCTCTTATTTTTACTCAGTTTATTTTCCTGAGAGAATTCCAAAGTCAAATTCTATCCAAAATATTATTAATTTACTGTTTTTTCTGAAAAATAAATTCTTAAGCAATTTGATGCAAAGCATGTTCTCTGACAAAGTGCTGCCCCCTAACCAAATGTGGTTACCTACTCAAATTCCTGGGGCTCACAAGCTAAAATGCATACTCCAGTATCTTTTGAGTGCAGGGGTTTTTTTGTGTGTGCCATGTGTCCCCAAAATTGGGTATTTTATTATCCAACAACTTAGGCCATTAGATAAAATTATGAATGTCTTCCTTTTCTTTTTCTTACACAAGCCCTTCCTTTACTATTGTTAGTTTGTCACTCATAGCATTAGCCTTCTTTCAATTTCTCTTTTTTCCATCAAAAAATCAAAGAAAGTGTTTCTTCCTGAGCTGAATGGGTTCATGCATTGTGATGGTCCACATGCATCCCCTCTTTCATTCTAACCCTGATATAAAAATCACATCTTTGTCTTATTATTTTCAAAAAAAATTAATCCAAATTGGAAAGATCAAATATATTTGTGGAGAAAATTACAAAATTGAAATAATGGCTTGGATAGTGGTATAAATCATTTCACATTTATGGTCATGTTACATTTAATGAGCTATATAAATGTGTACCTAGTTTGAATTTGGAAGTAAAACTACTTCACCAATTTTTTCTTTAATTAGGATTACCTACTTTCTTTTTAGACTACATAATAAAACCCATTAGTCACAGTTTCTGTTACAGCATTTTTAAAAATATGCTGGCTGTTTACTATCTTTTAAATCATCAAATGGCTTTAAGATAATGAAGAGGAGGATAGCAGAGGTATCAGCTGTTGAGAATAGCCAGAAAATTTCCTCCTTTTAATATACCTATAAACCATTCTGAACTTTCTATAATACTCATAAAAGACATCAGCCTCAACCCCTGGGACTGGCCTTTTGATCTCAGCATCCATGAAGAACCCATTTATTTAAGGAAGAGTAATTAAGTGATGTAAGCATTTTTGCCCATTTATGGCAGAGAATGAGAAGTATAAGAAGTCAGTAGCAAAATGGTCTTACCAGAAACGTATGGAAACAGTAATCTTAACCTAGAAATGATACCTTTCACATTACAGTCAGGGACAAGAAAAGGCTGCCTATTTTCATAATGGTTACTACATATTATACTTACAAATTTACAAAATGTTATAAAGCATGAAAAATAGATTTTAAATGGTAATTTTAGAGATAAAACTGCCATTTTTATAATTGAATACATATAGAACTTTCACTATTGGAGAATTCCATAAGGTGATTAGTATGGAAATCAATATAAAATAACCAATAACTCCCTGTAGTCCAGCAAATCAATTGTACATATAATAGTAAACAAGCACATTATTCATAGCAATAACAAATTTATAAAATATATAAGGATGGCATATTAAGAAGTTTAAAAAACCTTTATAAAAACATGTGACTCAAAGGTATGGGAAAATATCTGAATATGTGCAAAGAGAAAATACTCATTAATTAAAAGACTTGATGTATGAAAGATTTTAATTTTTTCAAAATAATCTAGGTACGTAATACAATTCAATTTCAAAACTTCAAAAAGAATTTTTCATGAACTTGCAAAGCTAACTGGAAAATATATATGGAATATTAAATGTAAAACCTAGTCAAGAACATTTTGGGGAAAAAACAGTGAGGCAATGCTTGTTGTATGAAATATGAAAATATATCATAAATCTATGTGTGACAAGAGTGAATAATACTTGTGCAGAAATAGATAAGTATATCACTGAACCAAAATAGTCACTCATAAGTAGATGCATTGCATCTGCATATATGAGGTCTGTCTGGAAAAAGTCCAGACATTGTTAATATAGTGAGAATAGTTCACACAACATCGATGTACTTGGAAGCCAAGGAGTGGACTGGAATGCACATGCATGAACAATGACAACTTCACTGTACTACTCAGTGGGGGTGGTAGGTGCCATTGAGTGAGCATGTATGTGTACTGTGTGACTGTCCCATTCAAAATGACTAAGCAAGCAGAGTGGCAAATCTGCATCAAATTTTGCATTAAGCTTGAACATTTCACCACAGAAACTATTTGGATGAATCATAAGGCCACAGCTATGGGCAACTGGTGATTGGCAGCTTCATCACAACACACCTGCACAAATATCATGTCTAGTGAAGAGCTTTTTGGTGAAACATCAAATCACCCAGGTGACTCAGCCTCACTACAGCCCAGATTTGGTGCCCTGCATCTTCTGCCTTTTCCCAAAACTAAAATCACCTTTGAAAGGGAGAAGATTTCAGACCATAAATGAAATTCAGGAAAATAGAACAGGGCGGCTGATGGTGATTGGGAGAACTGTGTGAAGCCTCAATGTGCCTACTTTGAAGGGTACAAAGGCATTACTGTCGTATGTACAATGTTCCTTGTATCTTGTATCTTCTTCAATAAATGCTTCTATGTATCACAGGACATGGTTAGATACTTTCTGACAGAACTTGTATACACATTTATATGTATATATAAATTCAGAATATTAAAATGATGACATTACAAATTACTAAAGAAGAATGACCTAGTAAATGAAAAGTGTTAGACAATTGACCCGTTGGTGTGAGATCAAGATCAAATTTTTATGGGCATTTTTCCCAAAGGCAAAACTAAATTCCAGTTAGAATTAAGTATAAAAATAAAGTCAAAACAAATAAGAAAAATAAAGCTATGTAATTATTATGAATAAAATATGGAATATCCAGAACATGAAATCTTTAATGAAAGCTTGATATGTTTATTTTATTCTCAGTCATCCTTAATCAATCTGATACATTTGGTAGCATCATAGATAGAGAGCAGGCTGACAGATATAGAGGGTGGGGGCCTGAGAGGGGACTGTAGAGATTGAACAAAAAAGAAAAAAAGAGAAAATACTCATGGACACAGACAACAATGTGGTGATTGCTGGGGAAGAGGGGTAGAGGGAGGTAGAGGAGGGCATAGGGAGATAAGTGGTGATGGATGGAGACTTGGTTTGGAGTGGAAAATGCACAATACAGTGTACAGATAATGTGCTGTAGAATTGTGCAACTGAAACCTGTATAATTTTGTTAACCAGTGTTATCTCAATAAATTCAATAAAAGGAAAACAATATATAAACATTTTGTAACAAAATATGCCATAAATAAAATTAAAATATAAGGAATAAACTGGGAATATTTTATCATATAAAACAGAGGTAAAATATTATAAACATATAATTAATACATTTATATTGGTAAATTATATATAAAAGATATATAAAGTAATAAACATGTTAAACAACACAGCAGAAAATATGGTGAATTTTGTAAGGAAAATGAGGTATTATAAAAATGTCAAAAATAAATTTCAACCTAACTAATTACTAAGAAAATACAAGAACAATAAAAAGTATCAACTCACAAATAAATTAACAATTGCAAACAAAGATAGAAAATGAACTTCTGTGAAAATAAATCTATATTATAGAATTCAATATAGCAGCCTTTAAGAGTGAGGTAGTTCTATACATACAGACAAAGAGATTTCAAGAGGAAATAATTTAATCTAAAATCAGTCAGATTCAATATAATTTGAGTTAAAAGTTTTTTCTACTATATTATATTGGAAGTATGAACAAACAAATGCAGGAGCTCAGAGGAT
>PVIA01013561.1:0-31640 GCA_004024845.1 Tonatia bakeri | reverse complement strand
AGGGACCTCACTGTGTGGTTTTGTGGGGCGTCATTCCACAGCTTGGCTACCCCCTCCCCCACCAATCACGCCCATCTCAGCGAGGCTCGGCCGTCCCACACGGGTGTCCACGTTACAGTCAGGACTGACCATGTCAGTCTCACCTAAGACTAATGACAGTAATCAGTCTTAGTGCTGCCAAGCCCACAGGGAGACAAGCACAGCATTTGGTGGGCAGTCCGGCTTGTCTGAGAAGTCACTTAGTAACGACACGTGGCAAAGTGTCTGCTCGTTGGTGGCACCACCCCGTCTCCATCTGCATCCTGTGCACCTGGAGAGCTCCCACGGGGTGTGCGTGCTGTGTAGCTGCTCCCAGCGAGAAGGGACAGGCAGGCTGCGTGACCAGGAGCTGGGGATTGGGTCAGCCACAGACTCTCCATGCGGCGGAAACCCTATTTTATAGAAATAAACATGTGTATGTGTGCTGTGTGCGTAGCGTCGGAGAGACTAGCGTTTGCGGACACTGACGGGGGAAACCCATCTCTGAGTCGTGTGTGCGTGCGTGCATGCGAGGGGAAGATCCCAGGCCTGCAGCTGGTCCCTGCCGCAGAGCCTTGAGCCGCGAGGACGTGGTCCCGGAGCTGCCCCCCTGCTCTCTGCCCTGTCTAGCAGGATCTCCTCGTGCTCCTGTGATGGGGAGGCAGGGATCTGGAGCGCCCCCCATGTGTGTGTGCTTGGTGCTTGGGGCGGACAGGGTTCTTCTGCTTGGGGACACATCTGGCTGCTCCAGGACGCGCCCTGCTGAGCGCCTTGGACAGAGAACCCTGTTCCCGTGGCTGCTTTGTCCACGTTTTCAATATTAAAAAAAATACAACATGAAAACCTAAGAAGAATCCCGTCTGCGGAGGAAGAAAAGTGGGCAGGCACCATGGAGCCGGAGCAGCAGCCACAGCGGGAGCAGACGGGACCCAGAGCTGGTTCCCAGGTGGAACGTGAAGCGTGAGGAGGAGGGACGCCACTGGCCGGGGGTGTCTGTGGGAAGGACCCGCTCTGGGGGCTTCAGCTCTGGCCTCTCTCTGAGCAGGAGGACTCACAGGGACACAGTGTGAGTGCCTCTACCAAGGCCATGCAGAGTGGGTGTCACTCACAGTGCCCCGAGGATGAGCTCACGGCACCCATGGTTAGCCTGGGGCTCTGAAGCCAAGCAGCTGCAGAGGGCCTGCTGTGGAGACAGAAACAGACGGAGCTGTCAGCCAGGAGGCCCCCGCCATCCCCACCGCTGCTGAGGTGCAGGGCTGACCCCCCACGGGGGCAGCTGCTTGCTCACACTGCCCCTCAGTCGGCTCCCTCTTCCAGGGCTGCCTGCACTCCCACTCTGCGGCCCAGTCATGCTCTGGGTCTCCCTGCCTCACACCCCTGCTGAGCCCCTCAAGCTCCATGCAGGCCTCCACGCCCAGCCTGTCTGTGAAGACGTCATTCCATGGAAGACGGCTTCCGAGGCATTTCTGTGGGAGGCACGGGGCCTGCCTGGGCTCCCCTTTGAGTCCTGGGAGAGACAGCATCCTGCAGGGCCTGAGCTTCGCGGGACCCAGGGAGCCTCTCTCGGATGCAAAGCAACCGAGTCTATGGGTGGGGGGGCAGGGGGAAGGCTCACTGTGGATTATTGCCAGGATCTCTCTGGGACTGCCTCATCACCATGGTAACCATGTTTGTGCTGTGTTGATGGTTTGGAAAGCCCTCTGTTGATGTGCCTCTGCCCCTCTCAGGTGTGCACCTGGGGAACAGACTGAGGGAAGAGGGCTGGGCGGGAGTGCCTGACTGCGGAGTGGGAAGGCTCCTGGGGACGGCTGGGGACTGCACCTGGGGTCGGCTGCCTGGTGGGGGCCGCTGGATGGCTCGTAGGTCGGGAGAAGTCAGAGAGATGAAGGAACTCATCCCTCAGCCTTGGACTTGGAGAAATTACAGCTGAGGATCCAGAGGGGCTTTGTCACTTGCGGGCCAGTAGTGGTTCGGCAGCAGCCACCTGGGGAGGCTCTGGCAGTCTGTTCCGCCCCCTGTGCCTGCCCAGTGTCTGCCAGGACTCCAGGCCAACGCTGAGCCTGGAGGTGTGACATGGAGCCGGAGAGGAAGTTAGACTCGGCTGACGCCCGGGGATGGTGGTGGGGGAGGGGAGGGACCCAGGCCCGCTCAGGTACTGAGCCGCCATCTAGCAGGGCGCCCTGTGCCACCAGTGCTGATGGCCCTGCCCCTGACTCCAGGCCCAGGATGGACGTGGCTGAGTGTCTCGCCTGTGAGTCCCCAGGATCCCGACTCTGGCCTGGCCTCTCACGGGTCCCGAGCCCGTCCTCCTGCCACCTGCGTCCCTTGCAGAGTCTTCTCAGCTCATTGCCTGAAATGGTCCTGTACGCACTCGTCTTTATGGGTTGTTTTGCGAATGACTTGAGGACCACAGAGTTCCACGGATCCCCGCCACGGGAGATTTTCTAGGAGGAAACACGCTGGAAGTAAGGGTATCAATGTCCCAGAAGACTGGAGCCCTGGCGCATTCCTTTGAGCCGGTTGGGAGTGGAGTCACTAGATGAAGGGCTGAGCTCGGATCCGGAACAGCTGTCCTGTGCCCATGCCGTGACGCGCTCTGCAGGAGGGTGCAGTCCCATGGAGCCGGGTCACACTCTTCGTGGTCGACCCAAGCAGATGCCCCTCACTGGACGGCCCTGGGGGCCAGCGAGAAGCTCGGGGAGGATGCCGGCAGGAGGTCTGGGATGGGGTCTCCAGATCTGCCCATTAGAGGGGAGAGGAGGCACTCTGGAGGCCGTGCAGGGCCCCGTCTGTGCCACCTCTCTGCCCACGAAAGCTTGACCAGACATCCGGGCTCCTGAACCCAGATGCTGGAATCTGTCTTCCAGACGCTTCCCGGGTTCCCTCTGCATTCTTTGCTCATTTTTCATCCACGACCTGCTTGCCAGGCTCTGGGCTGCACAGGGCAGGAACCAGCCACACGAGTGCGTGCAAACCTGCTCCACAGGAACCAGCCACACGAGTGCGTGCAAACGTGCTCCACAGGAACTAGCCACACGAGTGCGTGCAAACGTGCTCCGTAGGCATGAGCCGCACGAGTGCGTGCAAACGTGCTCCGTAGGCATGAGCCGCACGAGTGCGTGCAAACGTGCTCCGTAGGCATGAGCCGCACGAGTGCGTGCAAACGTGCTCCGTAGGCATGAGCCGCACGAGTGCATGCAAACGTGCTCCACAGGAACCAGCCACACGAGTGCATGCAAACCTGCTCCGTAGGCACGAGCCACACGAGTGCGTGCAAATGTGCTCCGTAGGCATGAGCCGCACGAGTGCGTGCAAACCTGCTCTGCAGGAACCAGCCGCACGAGTGCGTGCAAACGTGCTCCGCAGCTGGGGCCCCAGAGGAGGAAGGCACGCTGTGCGTGTCCTCAGCAGGAGGGCCCAGCCCTGTGTGGGGATCAGCGATCCTGAAGCAGCCACTCCCGACTTTAGATCCGAAGGGCGAGTGA
This sequence comes from Tonatia bakeri, assembly GCA_004024845.1. Taxonomy (NCBI): domain Eukaryota; kingdom Metazoa; phylum Chordata; class Mammalia; order Chiroptera; family Phyllostomidae; genus Tonatia; species Tonatia bakeri. The sequence continues at coordinate 28,137 of PVIA01013561.1, read as the reverse complement.
GAATGCACCCAAGTCTGAGTGGGGTGGGAGGGAACCACCGTCAGTGGGCATCCAGAAGGCCGGAGGGGCCCCGTGCCCAGGCCCGGGGGCGGGCAGGGCCAGTTCACTCCACCTGGTGCTTCCCACCTGCAGGGAGAACAAGGGCTGAGAGGAGAGAAGGGCGACAGCGGCGCGCCTGGGGAGCCGGTGAGTGCCCCCCGCCCCACACCCAGAGACAGGACACCTCAGGGCCGAGCTGCGGCAGGTCTGAACTGCACTGTCCACCCCCCAGGGGCCCAGCTGAACTGAGTGTGGCCCCTTCCTCCTCCCTCGGGGCCCCAAGGACGACCCCTTGTCCGTGGATCTTATCTTCTACCCACGGTGCGTGTCCATACCCCGCCCCATCCACACGGGACAAGGGTGACGACCTTGCTCATGGATGGCTTGTCTCATTGCAGGGACCACAGGGCCGTCCTGGAGAGCCAGGGCCACCAGGCCTCACGGGACTGCCGGTAAGAAAGCCCACGCTTTGCCATATGGCCCAGGCATAGAGATGGCCACACACCCTTCTGTCCCTCTGTGTCCCTGGCCCTGCTGGCACTGTCGGTCTGCCACTTCAGGAACATCCACCAGGGGGCGCCAGCCCAGGTGCTGCTGGGACCATGAACCCCACACTCAGGGGGTGAACCCCACCCAGAGTGCCCCAGGACCCAGCTCCCCTGGGTGGGCCTTGCCCTGGACCCCTGCGGTCTTTGCTCTGTCACTAATGCGCAGGTCATACTGCCATCCTTCCCTGACCCCGTGCCCTCAGGCTTGAGTGCTCAGTGGGGGCTCAGCTGGTTCCTGGCTCCTCCAGGCCGTTTGGAGGCAGGGAGCCCCTCCCTCCCAGCCCAGAACCACAGCCCCATCTACATCAGCATTTGTATGGTATGTCCTTGTTCTCAGCTTTGCCGTCTCAGCCGCCTGTTTCTCGGCTGCATTCGGGTTTTCTGGACAGTTCTGCTGGGAGCGACCTGCCTGGACTCAGGCGCCAGGGCCCCTGGCTGGCCGTGTGCCGGGTCCCTGTGTCCCTCTGAGCTCTGTCACATGAAGACAAGGTTTCCCGTGTCTGTCTGGGGCAGAGAGGGTGGGAGGAAGTGTGTGCACCCTCGGACGGCCAGGAGAAGCGGCTCCCGGGGTTTCCTGTTTGGGTCACTGGCTCTGACACACAGGTGTCCCCCCCCCCCCCCCCGAGAGTCCCTGCAGGGGGCCGAGGACAGTGTTGCCTCTGATGCCGCACCCCCCCTTTTGTCTTCTGTGCAGGGCGCCAAGGGACAGGAAGGACAACGTGGGGTGCCTGGGGCGTCTGGAAGCCCCGTGAGTCCTGCCCTGCCTGCCTCCTCAGGCCCGGGCCCGGGCAGTACGGGGGGTCACACAGAGGGAGCCTGGGCTCCCAGCTCTGGGTAACTGGGGAGAAGGGCCGGAGGAAGTGCAGGCCACCCAGGAGGGGAGGGGCGGGCCAGGCCTGGGGACGTTTGGGCAGCAAAGACGGAGAGACGGGCTGGGCGTGGCTGCACGGCCCCCACTTCATTCGTCCACCCAGGGATGCACACGGACACACACACACCTCACCCCTCACAGACGGGTGTGACTCAGGGGTGTGCTCACGTGCATATTGCACACACGCATTCTGTGATGCACGTGTGTGTGAGCTCCGACACGCAGGCGCAGCTATGAGCACACATGCACAGACGCACCTTTGCGCACAGGCCTCCTGCGCTCCTGCCGCCGCTGTTCACCACGTCTTCCACGGGGTATGCCCGGCCCGCAGTGTCCCATCCAAGTCCCTCCCTTCAGGGACCGTCCCCTGATTTGCCAGGCACAGCCAACCCATGCACACGGACACACACAGACACACATGCACACTTCTGTGCCCTGAGGAACTTTCTGGAGCCCTGCCCTCCGGCCTCCTGCCTCCGTGTGGGGACCTCCTCCTCGAGGCGTGGCTGGTTGGGGTGCCACACCCTCAGGAGCAGGTTCCTCTCACCCTTGGGGGCAGTTTCAGGCCAGACCCAGTCCCAGCAAACCCCGGGGGATGTGAGTACGAGGCAGGTTTGGTGAGAGACTGGGGGTTACTCCTGTCCTCAGTCCATCGGGCCCATCTAAACTTCTGCTTTTGAACAGGGCGCTCCTGGACCTGTAGGCCCCCCTGGTCCCAGCGGCCCCCCAGGAAGTGCGGTGAGTAAGTGGGGATGGGGGTGGGGCCCCTCCTTGAGGCTTCAGTCTTTTCGTTCTCAAAGTGGAGCGAGTGGTCCAGCTCACGTTTCATGTCCCATACGTGCCGCGGCCCTGCCCTTCTGTGCGGGCCAAGGTGCCTACTAAAGGACGAGTTTGAGGCCGCAGACATCGATTTTGACCTCTGCAAAAAAACACCTGCGGCACCTTCTCAAGGCCATGGTGGGTTGTGCTCCCACCGAAGTCATCAGTCGGTCCCGTTTGGCCACCAGCCTTGGCGGACAATCATCATAGCAGTTAACGGGTGTTTGATGGGCCAGGCCCTGTTCTGAGCACTTTGCACGGGCTGACTCATGGGGCCCTCACCGCCCTGGGAGGGGCTGCTATCACTGCCTCTGTACACAGGAGGAAACTGAGGCATGGGGGGTTCGTGGCTGCTATAGATGGTGCTGGGACCTTGCCTGGACTGTGTCCCCGCCCCCCACACACACTTCAGCAGACCCACCGGCTCCCAGCAGGGGGCAGTCCTTTGCCTGAGGGTTTCCTCTGGAATTTAGAGACCACACTGTCCATCCACGTGACACGTGGCCACTGGCTCCAGCAGGGGCAGCCCTGACCGAGGGGCGATGATGCTAGCTGCTCACCTGCCAGAGCCCCTCTGAGTGTGTGTCCCTCTCTGGCTCCCGCTGCCCTCCCCTCGCTCCATCCCTGTGTCCTTGTATGCGTGCCTGGGACACATGTCCTTGAGCCTTGTCTCAGGGGCAACCTCTGGGTGAGTGTTTGCACAGCCGGGGCCCAGTGTCAGGAAGTCCTGTGCATGTGGAGAGCTCTGCTGTGTGCGGGGTGTGCGTTGACCCGGGCCAGCAGCGGTGGTGGCAGGGAGGGGTGGCCTTATGCCTCCAGGGAAGTCCAGTCAGGGAGGGGGACAAGAGGGGATGGAGCCGCAGCCATTGACTAAAGAGGGACCTGGTCACCCCTCTCTGGCGACCACCACACTGATCATCTTTCTGTCTTCAGGGCCCCCCAGGGATCAGAGGCTCCCCCGGGAGAGATGGGGAGCGAGGCGAGAAGGTAAGATGCAGTGGGGTCCCTGAGCCCCAGCCGCAGTCTGTTTCTGAGAAACGTGGACAGCGAACCCACACTGCTCGGGCCTGGCTGGGACCTGGGACCCAGGGGTCCCCATCTGACAGGTGTGGGGACCGGGCCCTGAGGTCCCTCGGTTGGCCCTCCACCTCCTGGCCTGTCGGCCCGGCCCGTCTGCCGTGGACTCCCGCTTCTCCAGTGCCGTGTGCACCGTGGCGAGCAGTTAGCGAGTCCCACACTCGAGAACGGGCTTTGCCTACTAGGAAGAAGGGAGACACAGTGCCCCCCAAACACCAGCGCCCCAGGGGCTAAGGGGAGAGCCCACGGCTTTTGCAGTCCCAGTTCCTGCGTCTCTCTGAGCTCCATTTCAGGAGGCGTCCCTGAGACCGTGGCTGTCCTGGCGGCGGGAGGGCCAGGCCAGTGCCTCTGCTGAAGTCAGGCCAGCCCAGGGCAGGGTCCCTCCCCCACAACACAGACCGCCCTCAGTGTCAGTGGGCCGGTGTGGGGACACCGGGACCCCAGGTGCCCTCCATGCACTTGGTGTGTCTCATCTGTCGAGTGAGGCAGCAACTTGCTGACGCGGGCTGCGGGGGTTCCCCCGGGGACCACCGGCCTTGGGGCTCAGCAGAGAAGGTGAGGCGGGCGGTAGGTGCTGGAGGTCCGCTGCCCTCATCTCTCGGGTCAGTGGGCCTCACACTCACAGACAGGAGTCCCAGGGACCCCCCTGCTTCCAGTGGATCACCCACAGAGCCCCCACCTACCCCCTTAGCCCACAGGTGTCTGAGCTTTTTAATGTGCTTTCCTCCAGCTCAGGAGTGATCATCTTATCGTTTCTGTGTTGACAAAATTTAGTAAGAATAGATGTAAATATTTGCATCCTGGCGAGAAGGCTCTGCTCTAACAGCTTAGAGAAGGAAACGATTAATTGCGGTGATGATCAGCCAGCCCGCGCAAAGTGTCTTGGGACTTGGGAGTGGTAGCTGATTATAAGCTCAGTCACATCCCTTAAGTGAGGCAGGTGCATTTATTTATTTATTTACTTACTTACTTTTGGCAGAAAGATAATACTGTCTTAGACTGCAGTAATGAGAGTGGAGCACCCAGGTTAAGCGAGGGGGAAAAATCCTGGCCACCTGCTCTGGCTTGATGAGACCATCTGAGTTTGAGGGGCTGCGCTCCATTCTGGGCACATAGTAAAAAGGGCACTGACACCAGAGAAGGGGTGACCGAAAAGATGGAGGTTTTTCGAGGATTAATGCGTTGAGCAAGGATGAGGAAATCCATGCGCAGTTAGCACTTTCCACCTCTAGAGGGAGCCAAACACCTGGGCTTGGCTGAGCAGAAGCCCAGGCTGAGGGCCAAGGCCAGGCTGTGCGGAGCACTAACAAATCCCTGCCACCAGGGCGGGTCTTTCTCCTGCTCAGGCAGGTGCTTGGGGAAGTGGATCCACCCCAGGCTTGGAGTCATGTCCATTGCCCCCCCTTCCCCCACCTGCCATCTTTGCCCCTGCTTGCTCACTCTCACCTCACCCCCTCTCCATCGGGTACTGCTGGAGGCTTCAGGTCCTCACTGAGGCCCACAGGGGCCCTGCTAGGGAGAAGCAGCCCCTATGGCTCCTGTAGTCCCACCAGGTCTTCTGTAGCTGGAGCTGCCACCCCAGCGCGAGGCTTTGTCATCAGAAAGGGTAGGTGTTTGCCTGTAGCAAAAAGCCCTGCTCCCCCATCAGAACCCTAACAGCCGGGTGAGGAAGTGAGGGCTCTATTCCAACAGGAGTCCTAGCAGGAATGGAGGGCTGCCTGGAGAAGGAGGCACCCCTGTGGGGGTCCTGCACTGGGAGGAAGGCAGGACTAGAAACCACAGTGTCCTTCTCGCTCCTGGGCCCCAGGTTGTGTGCGTGTGGAGGCAGCTCCAGCAGAGGGCGGCGCACCGGCCACCTTCCAGGTGCAGGCGTGCTGCCTGCCGCCCTCTCCATGTCCCGGCGTCTTACTTCAGGGTGTTGGTGGGGCTGGTTCCTGGAGGGAGGGGAGTGCAGGCTCTCTTCCAGTCTCTCTCCTCAGCTTGTTGTTCCTGTCCCCATGTCCTCACAGTGTCTTCCTCTATGCGTATCTGTGTTCAAATGTCCCCTTCTTAGAAGGACACCAGTTCATGGTGGGTTACAGCCGCCTACTTCACTGTGACCTCACCCTAACTTAACAAATTAGACCCCATTTCTCAGTCAGACTTCAGCCTATGAATTGGGGGTGGGGGGACACAGGACAACCTATCACAAACCACCAGGAAGTGCATCCTCCCACTTTAGGCTGACACGCCATTGAAAGGCTGGCCTTCTGCGTGTCATTGATGCTAGAAACTGTCCTTGCTTCTTTCCAGGGAGCGGCTGGGGAAGGAGGGAGCCCAGGGCCAGCTGGCCCCCACGGGAATCCTGGTGCCCCCGGGCCCCCTGGGCCTCCCGGATCAGGGAAGGATGGAGAGCCGGTGAGTGGGGTGCTGGGGGCTGTACCCAGGGCAGCCAGGTCAGACAGAGAAAAGGAAAAGGAGGGGAAAGATGCACTGGCCAGACTCTGCGGGAAGTGAGTCGTGGCTGGTGACATCGGGCTGGTCGGAAAAGGGTGTGGTGGGGGAACAGTGGTCTCTGGTGCACTGCAGGCCAGCGGGGCAGGGGTCCCATGTGAGGCTCAGGGCCATCTGCCGGGGACACAGAGCTAGACTGGGGTCTGACATCAAGATGCTCCTGAGCCAGCTGAACGGACCTGTCTACAGCTTGGGCCAGGCATGGCATACATGCAGAGAAGGGGCTTCCTGGTACACGTGTGAAGTGGCATTCGTGAAGCCCTCTGGGTTCCCCCGGTCTGGGCCTCACAGTTAACGAGGGAGAGGCTTGGCTTTGGGGTCAGAGGAGCCTCGCCCTGGGAGCAGGCCCAGCCGGACTGGTGGGGGCCCATGGGATAAGGATCACAGGAGGGGAAGGGAAGTGTGAGACCAAGGGGTTTTCCCAAGGCCCCGCAGAAGCAGTAGGAGGCAGTCAGGATTTTTACCCAGGGGCCTCGTGGCTCAAAAACAGGTGGTTTCCTTTGCACGGCGAGGCCACGGGGGACTCTGGGACATCTGCCCCAGCCCCTACAGCATAGGGCACACTGGGCTGCCACGAGGTGGGTGGGGAAGCGCTCATTCGGGGTTCCGTGACCACCCCTGTGTCTTTCACTCCCCCAGGGGCTCCGAGGACCACCTGGATTACCCGGGCCTCCTGGAAGCAAGGTGCGTGTCCATCTGATCATGCCGTGGGTGCCATGGGTGCACCTGGAGGCAGGCCTTGCATTGGGTTGGCCAGAAAGTTTGTTCAGTCTCGAAGGAAAAATAAGACGCATTCTTCACGTTCTCCAGTGACTTTACTGGAGAACGTATTCACCGCGTTGTCCCACTGCCTTCTGCCGTCTTTCCGGCCACTTCGCGATTCCACCTCCTGGAAACCTTTTCTCGTGAGCAAATGCGTGTTTTGCTCCAGGCGCCCTTGCCGTCTTCCAGGGAGTCGGAACTTTCCCGTTAGGAGAATTCTACTATGAGCCCCTTGGTCCCCTCCATGCACCTCGGTGTTCTGAGGCGGGTCGTGTCCTCCAGTGCAGGGTCTGACTCCCGCTGGTACCTGACCGTGTCCGGTGGGTTCGCGGGGGAAGGAGGGCTGGATGGTTTCTCCCTTTCAGAAGCTCACACTGCAGCAGGCGGTCCGGCAGCCACCACAGAGGGCAGTGTGGTGGGACTGATGAAGATACGTTCGAGTCTTGGCGAGAGGGCCTGGAGGATGGCAGGCAGAGGCTTTAGGCAGCAGGGTAGTTGGGCCCAGCCCCAGCAGACCGGCAGGGGCTCGGGAGCTCAGAGCCCGGTGGGGGACTGTGCCCTCATGGGGGTAGGGAGCAGGGGTCAACGGCTCAGAAGGACGTGTGTTCAGTGGCTGGTGTGGCTTAGCGTGTAGAGAGAGAGGAGTCAGGGCTGGGATGGGCACAGAGTGGCCTCGGGAAAAGGAATGAGCCGCACAGAAACGGGTCACAGTGAGACGGTCTCCACCGGATTTCTCCAGGGGCAGCGGGGTGCAGAGGGGTGTGGGTTTCCCTGACGTGCATGTGTGGCTGGTTCACTTCATCTTGCACGTCTGCTGATGAAATCACGCTGATGTGCCTGCAATGTCCAATGTCAGATAGTCTCTTGCTTTTCAAGCGAGTCTTCCTGAGTGGGATACGTGGGAATTCGGGAGAATGTTCTTTTTATTCTAACGGATGAGACTCCTAAGCTGCAGACAGGTTATGGGACTCACCCAAGGTCACGGGACCAGCACGACATGGCCCGAACTGGACCTAGGGTCACCGACTGCCTGCTTGAGCTCTTTCTGCCCGATCAGCCCCGCTGGCCGTACACTGGGGACGGGGACTGCGCCGAGTGCGTTTATTCTGAGCTCACGGCGCTTCCCTCACATGTGCCTCCTCTCTTGACTCCCCCCCCCCCCCCCCCCCCCGGCATACAAACCAGAGTTCCCGGACCTCCCCAGCAGCCTGTGTTTCCCAGAATCAGTCATCCCGCAGCATCCCAAAGGCACAGCAGGTGACAGCTGGGACTTCGAAGAGAATTTCAAGAGGGCAGTGGGCAGAGGCCAGGGGCGCTGTGGATCTCAGGAGGTGTGCCCACCCCCACTGTGGGCCTGGAGGACCCACTGTTAGTGGGGTGTTTAAAGCTTAAAAACCCTGGAACTCACCAAGGTGACGTGCTGTCTGTTGGCGCCAGGCCTGCCTGAACAAGCCTGCTGCGTTTATCATCTCCTTGGTGCTTCCCAAGACCTCCTGAGGCACTGTCCCCTGTCACACACATTGGCTCAGCCCGGAGGAGCGAGAGGGCTGGAACAGGGTTGCCTGCCCATGGGTGTTGGGGCAGAGTGGCGGGTCAGCTGGCCTCATGCAGGGTCTCGCTCTGTCACACAGAGGCTGGGCCTGTGTTTGGGACCAGGTGTCTGTTGGAATTGGGAAAGGTGGTGGTGTGCACGCTCTCTCCATGTATGATGCTCGCCAGTGTGAGAGGCGGCACTCCTGAGCAAACGTGTTCATATTGATGCCTCAAATCCATGTCCATCCCTGAGAACGTGGGGGTACTGGAGCCCATGAAAAGCCTGGGTCCGAACAGCCGGGGTTCACTGCCAGCTGGGGCTGTTGAAATTGTGAATGTGCAGGCACGGCTGCCTCGGTTTTCTTCTCCTGCAAAAGGCAAATGCAGTTTCTTGCCCTTCTCTCTCTCCCCACATGAGTCCAGAATGGCAGGTGTGGGAGAAAAGCCTCGCCCAGAGTCCACCGGCACTGCGGCTGGGTGCTGGGCCGGGTGTCAGGCCGGGCCCTCCACAAGCATAGCTTCCCCTACTGCTGGGGACAGCTGCTGATGTGGCAGCTCCCATGGTAAAGCAGCTGCCGCTCGAGGGACTTGCCACACCCTTACGGTGACAATGAATCAGTGTTGAAGTCAGAACTGAGACCCACACTCCATTAACCACTGAGCTTGAAGCCCAAGGTCCCATCTGATGTACCTTGCCCCTCCCACCCCCGGAGGGCAGAACCCACAGCAGACAGGTTCTTGGGAGGTCATGGCTGAACTAATGAATGAATTCACTGGTGACACGGGAACTGAGCTGAAATGGGGGTGTGGGGTCCCATCTGGGGCGTGGGCAGGGTGGGGACACGGTGAGCTCTGGCGGAAGCCCCAGGGAACTTGGGCGCTGTACTCACGTGGCAGGGGTCACAGTGTCACAATCACATTTGGAGCCGTGGGTGAGGTTAGTCGGCCTGGAAGGTGCAGGATGGCCCTTGGTGGCTGAGGCCAGGCCTGTTGGCCTGGGCAGGACAGTAGGCTGCTTGGGCGAGCCGTCCAGGGGCCAGGAGAGGCCTGCTGGGGAGTACTGTTGGGACAGCGAGAGGAGCCCAGTTCCCTGGAACCCGGGCTCCCCTTTGGGGAGCTGAGCTGCTAATGTTATTTTTCTCTTTCCAGGGGGACCGAGGTGCGCCTGGGATCCCTGGCTCTCCTGGCGGCCGTGGCGACCCAGGCATCGGGCTTGCTGGCCCTCCTGTGAGTCCCTGCTCCTCCAGCACTTCCTTGCCCTGGGGCTGCCTAGCTTGTCCCTGCTGGCCCCCCCAGTGCACCCTGGGCTCACCTTGGAGGGCATGCCTTCTCAGCCAGCCTGGGGGGTGGGCACCGGTCCTCAGGCCTGTCCACTGTGGCTGCCACTGTGACTAAAGCAAGGACTAGGCCTTCGGGGGGACCAAGGCCTGTCTGCTTCAAAGAGGGGAGAACAAAACTCACTTCAGACAGAGACTCTGGACAAACTTTGCAAAAACCGAGCAGCAGCCTGTCACCCTGAGTCGGCTGGGGCAGGGGCGTGCGGTGGGGGGAGAGAGCGTGCTTTCTCGTGTCTCCCGCAAAAGTGTGTTCATGACCCCCTCCTCCAGCTAGTGCACAGGTGAGAACCGATGTGCAGTCGGGAAAGGTGTGCATACAGCCCCCAAACTGGTGGTCTGATGAATAACGCTCCTCAGTTGGCTAGTGTGGGTTCACAGTCCCTGCAGGTGCCGGCTCTCATGATGGTGAGGTCTTGGAGTCATAAGGGTCATAGAGACCAGTGCAGACCCCCGTCCCCGCTGAAGACTGCTGTCAGTATCTGCCACCAGCCTGCGCCCACATCCCTCTAGAGATAGAACATCCCTCCTTTCGAAGCTGGCACCTCTGGAGTCGGAATTTAGACAGTCCTTTGCCTAGAGAGTGGACATTTAGAATTATGGCCTCCTGTATCTTCCGTCATTGCTTCTGACTCTTCCCTTCCCACCCCCACGCCCTCCCCACCCAGTAACTGGACGATGACCTGGGTGAGCCTTCCGAAGTCGAGGCCCGTTTGCAGTCTGGGGTTGGGTGGTCTCCTCCTGCTGGGTCTGTCCTCCGCAGAGACACAGCACCTTACTCACGCACCTTTGCTTGCACTTAACTCTCCCTTGACGGCCAGCTTGCCTCAGGGTGTTCGGGCTGCTGTAACAACAGCGCCAGCCTGAGTGTTTGCAAAGGGCAGGCACTTGTTCCTCACATTTCCGGAGGCTGGAGGCCAAGGTCAGGTGCCCGGCAGGTGCCCGGCTGGTTCAGTGCCCTCTTCCTGGTCCCCAGATGGTGGTCTCTGCTGTGTCCTCACACCGTGGAGTGGGAGGGGGCTCCTGACCGGTTCCCACTGGGAGCGCCCCACTCTCAGGACCTCGCCCCCCTCCCAGCAGCCCCCACCTTCAAACACCCTGGGGATTTGGTCTCAATATATGGCTCTGGGGGAGATATGAACTTGGAGTCTGTGGCCCCTGTCTCACTGCTACTTAAAAGAGGCTCCAACACCCTGTCCTTTGCGAATGCCGCTGCTGAGCCTCATCACATTCAGAGCACCCACTGTTGCTGTCCTCACTCACCGCCTTTGCCTGGATATACAGTCCGCCTGACTCCTGGTACATGTAACCCGAGTACGGCAGGGCAGACGGAGCGCGTGGCCTGCCTCGGCTTGGTTCTGCTTTCAAGACATGCAGACCACGACCCGAAGCACTGGAAACAATGCCGTTCTTCACTCATCCCTCCAGACTCCGAAAGGAAATCTAACGTGTGAATAGCCACAGTATCTCTTGTGAAACAAAAAACAACCCCCTTTTCTCCCCCTGTGGTCTCCTCAGACCCCAGAGCTGGTCTTGGGCTCCTGTCTCCCTGGACTTCTCGGTGCCCAGGCATGCCTCACCCCCCCTGGAAGTGACCCCTCCCCCCGTCGGCCCCCACCCTCGCTAGGGGACTCACTTGAAGCGGTAGGGAGGCCCGGGCTCCAGACTCTCCCACGTGGGAGAGGGTGTGTGGAATCCCGGGAATGTGTCGTTTTCGTCTGTCTGGGCAGAGACTCTCAGCCGGAGTTCCTGAGGAACACAGCCCTCTGCCTTACCACGTCGACCTTCTCTTTCGCCCGGGGCTATTTTCTCAGTCCTTTGGTAACTGGAAGGAACTACAGGCAGGGAACAAACGCAGGAGTTCAGACTTTCCCTCGTGGGAAGTCCTGCTTTTCACGGGGCCAGTCCCCTGCCCTGAGGGCTCCAAGTCCTGGGAGTCAGCCCTTAGGACAGGAACTGACCCTAGGTGGCCCTGCGGAGCTGTAACCTGGGGGCCGCCCCCCTCTGTCGTCACTTAGCAGGTCCCTGCCCATCCCTGGTGCTCCCTGAGTATTCACGGGACCAAGCCCTTCATCAGAAAGCCCGGCGGCAGAGGGAGACACAGTCACTGCCCCACCCACCCCACCCCACCCCACCCCCAGGTGGCATTGCTGCCCTTAGTGACCCCACCTGCAACGGAACTGGCGGCTTTCAGCCAAGAGACTGTCCATCAGCTGTACGATGCCTCTCCTCCACTTTCCTCGTGGAGCACTCCTGTGGTGGGCGAAACCGCACTGTGTTTCATAATTCCTGCCTTCGGCTGCGAGCCTGGGCTCCCGACGGCCTGGACACCTGTGAGGAGGGTTTGGGGCAGGTGCACGCAGAAGGTGAAGACCGGGCCAGAGTCCCCTGAGGACGCGGTTGCCCCTTCGCAGGAGCAATGCCGTTTGCCGAGTTGCCCTGCCTGGGCCACACCTCCCCCAGCGGAACTGTGAGCGCTGGCTGAGTGCTCCGTCCAGGCCAGCGTCCTGCACGGGCATCCCCGGGGACTGTAGTCCAGGGCGAGGAGGGCACGTGGGATGTGCTCTCCGTAATCAGCACTGAGCAGGGGGAGGAGATAGTGGGTGATGTCTGCTGTGGCCACGGGGGCTCACCCCCCTCACGCCCCTGAGACATGGGGGCAGTAGAGAGAGTTGCCCTGTGGGAGGGGCAGCAGGGCCGGGTGTTGGGCGGCCTCTACTGGTCCTTGGTTGGAGGCTGCTTGCTCCCAGGGGAGTTGACTCCCAGGACCCCTGGGCCCGCCCTGCACTTGGGCCAAGTCCAGGCAGGAAGGGAACAGGTGGCGCTTCCCTGACACCTGACAGTCTGGCTTGGAGGTGGGAGGAGTTCACACCTCCTTTCGTCAGTTGAAGACCAGGCTTAGAAATAACCGTCTCGGCGTGTTCCGGGGAACGCCTCGTCCCTGCTCTGCCTCCTTACTGTCTGTTGTTCCCCAGGGCCCTGCGGGACCCCCTGGAGACAAAGGACCCCTGGTACGGTAGGACTTAAATAAGGGGCCGGGTTCTGGTGGGAGGGACTCTGCTCTGACCAGAGCAGTTTTACGTGGGAGTGGCTGGCTGGGGCCGAGGAGCGGACACTCCCCAGGAAGCACTGACCCGTGGGTGGGCAGGACAGGCGGGGGTCACGCCGCATCCCCGCCGCTGCGTCTGGCTTCGCGGGGAGCATCTCTGCACCACAGCACGGCTGTGGTTTAACGGGTTCATCAAACTGCCGGAAGTGCTCCTTCAGAATCCTGGCTTCATTGCCCCCAACCACACGGCCCTGCGAGAAAGAGGGTGGGGGGGTCTCGCCTGGGCCTCGGGTGGGCGAGGTCGGAGCCTCAGCCTGTGGGGAGGTTGGGAGGACAGGCACACACAACTGTCACCCAAGTGCTGGGCACTGTGCTGGGCCGTCCCAGGTGAACTTCCCCTGGGACCCGTCCTCCATCCAGGATGTGCAGGGCCAGCCAGGGCTGGAGCCCAGGCCTGTGTCCCTGTGTCACTGATTCTTCCCCTCGAGGCTCCCGGCGTGTTCTCTGAGCACATTTCCACGTCCACCCACGAGTGTAGGGACATGAGTACACTCTGAGCAGGGTGGGTCGGACTCCCCGTGACGACGGGCCGCTGACACAGGAAGAGACCGCTGTGGCTGAAGGATGGGGCTGTCTTCAGCTTCCGCTGTAACAGGCATCTCCTCTTCTTCCTCCTCAGGGACCTCGAGGCCTACCTGGGTTTCCTGGCCCCCAGGGACCAGCGGGCCAGGACGTAAGTAGAGGGAGGTGGTAGGGCCTCAGCCAGGTGACTACAGACACCCCCACCCCGAGCTCCGGACCTCCCCTCCCCCCTTGGTCTCCAGGGAGCCCCGGAGGAGCTAGTCTGTAGCACGAGGCCCCGCCCTTCACCTTGACATTCTAAGTCATTGCCCTTCTGTGCAATGTGGCCTATGATTTTGTAGGGTGCAGTCTGATTTCTTTCATTCCCGTGTTGTGCTTTCAGAGCCCCCTGGCGTCCCACGCAGCCCCTCCTATTTTCGGCCGATTCTGTTTCACGTCTAGGCAGCCTGTTCTGTTCAGGCCAGGTCCAGCTTCTCCCTGGACTTGTCCCTGACCCCCCCGGGAGTGCTTTCTCCCTTCAGGGGTTCACGGACTTGTCTGATGTCCAGGGGATGCATCCCCTCCACTCTTACTCCACAGTCTGGGCTTTGCTCAGGCAAACCTGAGTGGCAAGGAGCCGGGGACCCTGTGTTTGGCGCATCTGCAGGTCCCTGAGGCTGAGCAGCATGCCGGGCCCATGCAGGTGACTCGGCACTGCCCGCTGCCCAGCCGGCTGGGTGGCTGTGGTGAGTCCCTATCAGCAGCCACATCGGGCTCCACGGAGGTCCTGGCAATCACGCCTACTCATGCCTCCCCATCTCTGTCCTCTCCGCTCTCCTCGTGCAGGAGCGGCAACCCCCCTCCCTCCTTCCCTCGGTTCCCCCGCAGGAAAGAGACGCCCTTCTAGTCCCTGCCCCCACTCTTTCCAGCTCCCTCTTGCCCCTCCACTCCCTGTGTGTTAGCTCGGCGGGCCCCGCAGAAGGGCCTGCCTCCTCCATGAAGCTGGGCCTGCCGCCCGTGTCTGGGGAAGGGTGGCAGAAGTTTGGGATGGACGTGTGTGTGTGTGCATGCACGCTTGTGAGCACACGTGTGTGCACACTGTGCTGTTTTCCACTTTGCGTCTTGGGCAGGAGTTGGAGGAGGGGTAGCTCTTCGTCTTCAACATTTCTCGCACTCGAAGGTCACCTGGGGAGCCGTCCGTGGCCAGCTGGGGTGGGAAACCAGGCGTGTTTGCTGGGGCCAGACTTCACGGTTGGGGTTTCTTCTCCCACCGAGTTCCCTGGGCAGATGCGGAGGTTGGGGGAGGGCGCGGGCTGAGCAGAGCGGTTGGCTAATGTTTTCTTTCTTCTTCTCTCAGGGTGTCCCGGGAAGCCCAGGAGAGAGGGGGCCCCCCGGAAAACCAGTACGTCCTCTCACTGTTCTGCGCGAATATTGGCGATCGGGCGGGCGGTCGGGGCTCCAGCGAGATGAAAGGCAACTGACGGTTCGGGAGACTTCGAAGAAGGGACTTTTTCTAAAGCCGTGTTGCCCGGAGTTACAGCCCAGCGGGGACCTAGTGCCACTGTTGCTCCCGTTTTCAGAGCCAAGCGGGAGGGACAGTGGTGGGGAAGGGGCTGAGAGGAGCTGTAGTCGTGGGTTCAAAGCCAAGGCCAGACAGGGAAGTGTGGGCCAGGCAGGAAGGGAGCAGCGTGTCCCCACCCAGCTTCCTGGGGGTGCCCCTCAGGGGAGGCCTGAGGGTGGGTGTGCGGGCCTGTGAGAGGGTCCCGGGTTGCAGCCTTCGGCACAGGGCAGGCCAGACAGGGGTAGGACGTGGGTCTGGGGGGAGCTGATGGGTGTGGCAGGTGCAGGGCTTCCTCACAGGCCCACTGCCTGCTCTTCCCAGTCACCCGGACGCCGCCCAGGTGCCCCCTTCATGGGGACAGAGCTTGGGCGGGAGAGGCTGTGGCAGTCTGAGTGGGAGTGGTCAGCCCTGAGTGTGGTCCTCAGAGGTGTGACCACATTCTGGCCCGGGGTTCCTGTGGTTCCCCGAGGTGGAGTACTGTCACTTTCTGGGCCCCCCCGATCAGGGGGCCAGAGCCAGAGGGGCCCCAACGGTTGCTGGGGCCGTGGGTAGGTGCTGCAGAGAAGGCGCAGGGCTGCGAGCAGGCGTGGGGAGTGGGAGGCAGCTGTGCAGAGATGGGGGGCGAGCCCTCTGGAAGGCATTATCTAAGAAGGAAGGGATGGGGTGGCCACCACTGGGGAGTCCCAGGACTCGGGACTGAGACTGAAAACTCTGGTTTCAGGAGCCAGTGTGCACCCCCTGGGCAGAAGTCCCACCCCCACCCCCAGGACACCACTCCAGGGGCCCTGGGCCTCCTTCCCAAGCTTGGCTGCTGTGTCTCAGATGGGCACCTGAGGCCTGGCAGCCCCGGGCAGTGTGAGCAGCTGTCCCTCCCCAGTCCAGGCTGCCGGCACGGCAGAGACCTGGGGGGCGCTGGCCTGTCTAGAAGGGCCTGGAACCTTGCACAGTGCACCTCCCAGTGGGCTGCGTGAAAGGTCTGCTGGACGTGAGGGGTGACTTCCTCCCGGCTCCTCCTCCATAGGATGCACCACACCACCCACACGCCAGCCCCTGGGGAAGCAGGTGGGAGTGTCAGGTTCAGGCCAGAGGGGCTCGGCTGACCCCTGCCAGCCCTAGACCCGGACCCTCTGTGCAAGGGGAGCTGAACCACAGAGTCTAGCGATGATGACGGCCAGGACGGTGCCGCACAGTGAGAGAGCAGGAGAGAGAGGGGGCGGGGACTGAGTTATTCTAACTACCTTTCAATCCACCAGACACACTTTCAGGTGCCTCTGATCTCCCCAATCAGTTAAGTCCTCCTTCAGGGGTCCCCAGACCAGCCTCAGGCCAGTGGATCGCTAGAAGGACCCCCGAACTCAGAAAGGCTGTAACGCTCACGGTTTATGACCATGAACAGAGACGGACGACAATTGGCGAAGCAGTGGGGGCAGGGCGGCGTGCAGGAGGGACCAGGTGTGGGCCTCTGGGTGTCCTCTCCCCGGGACCTTGGGGACTGCGTTCTCCCGGCAGCTGCGTGTCATCGAGGGGCCTGTGAGATGACAGGGAAAGTGGGGGGTGTGGCCACCCAGGAAGCTCAGCCCTGCCTCGGTGCCCAGGGTCTTCTCGGGGGTGACCGAGGAGTGTGGAGCGTCGGCATGGCTGAGCTGAGTGACTCGGTCTCCAGCCCTCCACAGGCCGAACCCACACATGGCCCAAGGTCCCCCTCGAGTCACAGCGCCAGCACAGACGCTCTGGGTGGCCAGGAGCAGGTGAACAAGACACTTTCCAGGGGGGGCTTCGAAGTGGCCCCTCAGGAGCTGGCAGGGCCGGACCTGTCTTTGGAATGGGCAGGGCTTGGACAGGCTAGGCTGCTGAGTTCATGGTCATGGAGCTGTGCTCATCCCTGGGGGGTAAGGGGGGTAGTGAGCGGGCCCTAGGGTGTTGTTCAGAGTTCCTGTGCCAGGACACCCACCTAGGGTTGGTTCTCTGGAAGCAGAGCCTCTGCTGGGCAGGTGCCGGGGTGCCCTCAGGGAAACCTGCAGGATGTGGCAGGTGATGAGCCAGTCAAAGCTGTGGGTTTGCCTGGGGTCCAGCCTCGGGCTCCTCCACAGGCAGGTCTGGGGTGGGGACAGGAACAGTGCTCTTTCCCCCACAGCAGTCGGCCACCAGCCCTGGAGACCCCTGGCATGTCCAGGCGGTGTTCCAGCACCTGGCAGATGGGCACAGCAGGTTGGAGGGTCAGGCAGGGCGCACCCTCCACACTCTCCCGTTTGTTCTCTGTCCCCCCTCCACGTGTGTGGCCGGCCCCTCGGGGGCAGGCACGGTAGTCTTCCACGTCCTGGTGTCCCTTTGGTGGGCCACCGTCCCCACGCCCCGGGTTCCTGTGGATCTTCCTGACACCCGTCTGGTCAGGTTTGCCGAAATCATTGGTCCGAACAAAGTCATTGATTAAATTATCCCAGGGCCACACGGCCCCTGGACTGAAAACTCCTCATTCTTGCTCCCTCTGTGACCAATGCCCAGCCGTGGTGCCGAGCACGGCTCACTCTGATCCTACACAGGCCAGCAGGACAGTGTGCTGGAGAACACGGTGCTTTACTGACTTCCCAGGGCAAGGGGGTGCTCCAGAATGAAGACCCTGCTCCCCTTGCAAATTAAAGCTTCAGGGAGTCAACGTCACAGAGGTCGGCTTTCCTCCCCAGCGTCCCTGCAGGTGACGAGGGATGGTCTTGGCTTTGTCCTCAGCAGCCTTGGCCTCAGGGAGCTGTCCCCACAGAGCCAGTCCTTCCTTGAGCACCTGCAAACCTGAGTTGGTCCTATGCGTCTCCCTCAGGTGCCCCCAGGTGCTGCAGCCCAGAGGGTCGGCCGAACACTTGAACGTGTTAACACAGAGCACACACATCCCAGCCAATACCAAGGTCACGTTCTCCTGGGCAAACGTGTGTGGTGCCACTGTTCCGTGGCTATGTGAGCTGTGGGGTGGGGCAGGAACCCTGTGGGGCCAGGATGAGGGGAGTAGCCAGGAAGGTTGTCTCTCGTTCAGCCTCTTCAAGGTGCTAGACGAGGTTTATAATTCATAAACCTAAACTCCAACTCAGTGGGAAGAAGCAGCCACCACAAGTTCAATTGTGGCCCCAGGTTCCCACGGCCGGAGGCAGCACGCCACCCGACCCTGCAGAGCAGTGCACTGCCTCCGTTTCCATGACCAACTGGGGAGTTGGCACGGGGCATGCCAGCCTCCAGTTCTTACCCGAGACCCTTCTTCCCTCTGCTGGCTGCCTTCTCCTTTTCCTCTCCTTCCTGGCCTGTGTTCCTTGCCCCCTAATGTGAACCCGGCCTCCAGCCACCTGGGGCTCCCGCTGGCCACCATCATAATGTAACATTCCGACACACCGTGGGTGTGAAGGTGGCTTCAGTGACCTGCATCCTTCAGAGCCTTTATAGGTGCTGCTGACTTCTGAAGCACCCTTTCTGGAGTTACAGACGTTCAAGCTGCAATGACAGAGGAGGTTTAAAGTGCATTTTACCTGGGAGAGCTGAAGAGATTGCTTTAAATTCATACCAGCTTGTGAATGACTGATAGCAACTGCTTCTACTCATTTGGGGAATCGTAAGAGTCTACCCCTCGCCTTCCCCAGTACCTGCATGACCTGCAAGGTGCTAACAGGCCGGGGTTAGGAGGGACCACCAGGAGAAGGGAAGCCAGCAGGAGGACACTGGGGACCAGAAAGGCCCATGCCAGCCAGACTTGGTGGCGACTGGCCTGTGTGGTCCCTGCCTTGGGACAGCCTTCTGTCTGTGGCTACCAGGTTTGGGGCATAGCCTGGGCTGTGTGAGGCACAGGCATGTGCACAGGTGTGTTACGAGGCACAGCCTGCAGGCCCCACCGTATGAGGTGGCGTGGGGCGTGCCGTCCTTGTGCACACATGTCCGTATTCACTCAAGTTTACCTCGGCAGGGCCCCCCGTCAGCGCTGTCTCCAGAGGACATCAATCTCCTGGTGAAGGTAGGAGCACGAAGTGGCGTGCGTGCACTGTGGCAGTGGTGGGGGTGGGCAGTCTCGATTGGATGGTTTTTATTGTCTGAACAGGTTTAACAGTAGCAGCACGTGCTGAGAACTCCCTGTGCCTGGCGACACGCTAAGCCCACCATCCACCCTGGTGGTGACTGGCCTGGTGTCCGTTTAATTTAGATAAAACACAATAAAACTTAAGGCCTGCGGTCGTACTAGCCACTTTCCAAGTACATAACAGCCCCGCGTGGCCAGCCGCTGGCTACCATATGGGACGGCGTGGGCGGAGGGGGCGTCCCCGTCCTCACAGAAGGGGCTTGTGGGTGGTGCTGCGCTCACCGCCTCCAGAGTTTCTGACTCATCTGTCCGTGAGTCCACGATGCTGGCATGGTTGGTGTGCTTGCCTATACATCAGGAACCTGTGAGGGTTGGTGACTCCCCAGGAGCCGAGTCCCTTCCTCACTGAGCCCAGAGACTGACCTTTAACCAGGACTGCAGCTCAGGTGCGGGCGGTGGGAGCAGCTGCGGGGCTCTGGGGCCGGGGGAGCGAGCCCAGGTTTGGGCGGAGACTTGACACCTGCGTGCTCTCTCCGTGAGGGACCGAGACCGGGGAGCGGAGCCGCTGACACAGGCCAGAGGACACTGGATGGCCACGCGCCCCAGGTCCCAAACGGGAGAGAGCTGGGGGTGGCTGGAGCGATGGGATGGGGATAGATGTCCCATTTCAGAAAGGACGGTCTTGCTGAAGTGAGTGTGGGGGACGCTCCTCTGCCTTCACTGGAAGCCTTTGCCTGAACTTCCGGGAAAACCAGGCCCTAGATTTGGGATGATGAACCCCTTCCTTCCGTCCTGTGCTGAAACAATACTCAGGTGATGCCGGCAAATAGCTAGTTCACACCCAAGAGCAAGGGAGGGGACCAGAAGGGACAAGCCTGCTCAGAAGTCTGGGACGTGTCATCTCTCTGCACGTGGGGATGTC
The DNA here is from genome assembly GCA_004024845.1 of Tonatia bakeri. Taxonomy (NCBI): domain Eukaryota; kingdom Metazoa; phylum Chordata; class Mammalia; order Chiroptera; family Phyllostomidae; genus Tonatia; species Tonatia bakeri. The sequence continues at coordinate 8,520 of PVIA01013561.1, read as the reverse complement.
TTGATGGAAAAGCACACATTTTATTAAAAATTAAGCAGCAGTAAACACAGCCCTTCCTGATTTTACTGACAAGAGGGAGCACCTTTTCCACAGTCAAGGACACGAAGAGAAATCATTATCCGTCAATGCGGTCCCGTGTTTGTGCTGGCTCTCATTAGCCTGCACCGTTTTTCATGATGCCGTCACTCTGGGGTGCTCTAGGTTGGCACTGGCCTCAGACTTCAACCTGCAGACACCCTGGTCTTTGTGCCAATGGTAACCTTTGCAGCGAGGAGCCCCGCCGGGAATGTGGGCACCCACCTGCGGGCCGGGCCCCGGGACGCTCCTGTCTGGTGGAGCTGTGCTGTGTCCAGAAGCCCAGCAGACAAGAGCCGGGTCCTCAGGGGCTTCCCGGGGCTGCAGAGTTCACAGTCCTTGCTCCCTGCCTCGTAGTCACCTGCTGCGGGGGAAGGCTGGTTGGTCTGGTCCAGGGGGCTGGTGGCAGCGTCCTCAGTGCCGGGGAGGCCTATTTTATTACAGAGCATCGACCTCTGCCAAAGAATTGGGTCACGTAATGGCCTCACTCTGCTAGTTGAAAAAGTGCCCGGGCAGGGAGTTCGTCTCCCGAGAGGCCCTGTGGAGTGGGCGTTCACGGTGGGGTCTGTGCCCGGGGAGGCCGACCTCTGGATGTGGGTGAAGGTGACTCCCTCCCACCCTCACCGGCAGGCAGCCCCGTGGGCTGGGCTGCAACTCCCTGCACTTCACAGAGCAGGACACTGAGTACAGGTGAGCAAGTCACCTGTTTAAGGTGTCAGAGCTGGACGGCAGCAGAGCTGAGACCCAGACTGGGTGTCCAACTGCAACCCTGCACCCTCAACCTCCTCGACTCTCCGACTTCACCTTTGCCTGAGCCAGAACTTCCCGACAGCCACCTGGTGGACACAGGCAGGTCGTGAGGCCCCAGCTGTCACCTGGAGGTCTGAAATACGGGCTCCACGGCCCTGGGCCGCGAGAGTTCTGCTGTCGAGTGAGAAGTTGGATGAGGTGCCCTGGGCTTCATTTCTCTTCCTGGGCAGCGCTGATTGCTTTTGTCCACCTGGTAAGGGCTGTGGTGGTCGTCCCCTCTGACCCGTGAGTGGGGCGAGGTGATGGGTTCAGGGAGGGAAATGAAAACTCGCAGCGGCTGAAGGTCATGGCGCGCTCACCGTGTGCCAGGCCTGGCGTCCGGAGTTTCCCGTTCATGGTCTCCACTTTGCACCAGACTTCGAGGTCCCCGAGTCACCTCACCGATAAGGGGGCTGAGTCTCAGAGAGGCGGGCAGAGGTGTCAGTACTGTCTGGTTGGAAGCAGAATTCTGTCTGGTCTCCAGACCTTGGGAGCCCAGGAGCTCAGGAGCCAAAGTGAACCTCAGGGTAGGGGGAGCCTCACCCATGCTCACTGGCCTCTAGGACTCTCCCTGGCCACTCAGGGGCTACTTAAAGCTCTGGTCTCCAGGGGACAGCCCTTCACAGTGTCTGTGGCCAGGACAGCCCTGGGGTGAGAACCCTGCCAGAACCTGGAAGGATGTGGGGAAGTGAGAGATTTTGTGTCACTCGGGTACCTTGGATGCCTCTGCACCACTGGCTCCTACTCACCACTGTGCCCTCCGAGTCTAGCAACATCCCAGGGGCCAGAGTTTCTGCTGCCACCAGGCTGGCTCCAGTCCCCTGCTCCCTGTGTCCATTGTAGTGTTTTAGGGACATGGCCCACTTCGAAGCACTCTAGGGGAGGGCTAGGAGTAGGTAAGTTCCTCCCAGCCCCACTACTCTCCCAACCAAAACTCACCAACTGAAAACGATATCCTCCAGCTTACGTCCCTCACCGTTGCTTCATACACTCCAACAGTGGGCACCCGCCCCCTCCCCACAAGTTCAATCAGCTTTGTGAACCAGCCACTAAAGGAACATGGCACAGGACCGCAAAAGTCAGGCGGTGGGCTCATTCACTGAACTGATGCTCCGTGGAAGGCCATTTGCTATGCGCTGGGTACACAAAGATAAAGCAACCCCACCTCTGTCTTTGGAGAGGCCATCGTTCCTTTTGGCTTGTTGTTGGGGGGATGGAGCTATACACAGACTGCTTCCACAGCAAGACAAGGGCCCACGGTCTGAAGCCACGAGGAGGGCTTCTTGGAGGGGGAGACTTCCAAGGAATCTTCAAAGACGGAGCACAAGTGACGCAGATGGAGAGAAGGGGGACCTTCAGCCCAGCTCTTGTGGGGAAGAGCCTGCCCACCCTGAGTCAGAGACCAGCGTAAATAAATGCTTGGCCACTGGGAGCATCGCCTCACCGAACACGATCAAGGGCAGCCCCGCACACCTTCGGAGCATGCAGGAGGCCGCAGTTCATGCACTGGCTTCGTGTCAGCACCATGTAACCATGAACTCCTCAAGACCCATCCTCCCTGTGGTCTCCCAGCAGAAGGGCCCCGGCTCTCAGAGTGGCCACTTTGCACTTTGCACGAGGCATGGAGGTAGTCGCTGAGCAAATGTGTGAGTTGGTCACCTGGCTGCCTGGACTGGGAGCTGTCCGACGCTCTTCCAGGTGCCTTCGTTGTGTTTTCTCCCTTCACCCCTATCCCGGGAGAGGGCAGGGTGCAGAGAGGGCATGGCAGACATCTGCCACAACCCTGAGACAGGACATGGGCTGCAGAGGGGTTGGCCAGTGGGCACTGCTTGGCACATGCTGTGCCCCAAGCCTGAGGATCTGGGGACAACACAGGCAAGCTGGAAAACGTGTTCTGGGGCTGAGAGAGGGTGACATTCATTCGAGGGGCAGCACTTCACTGCCTCAGAGATGCCGCACCAAGCTTAGCCCCAGGCACGCCACTCAGCGCCTGCCGGGACAAGGAAGGTTTCTGGTCATGGTCCGGTTGGGCTGTGGGCACAGCCAGAGGTCTCGAGGGCCTTACCTCCCTTCCTCTGCTTCTCGGAAAACCACTCCAGCAAACCCGCAGATGAGGCCTCAGCTTCCAACGCTGTTTTGTCCGAAGCCTTAGGGACAGAGCCTGCTATTCCAAATACTAAAGATTCACATTCAGTCTGTGCTTGCAGATTTTCAGGTGCTTGCAGATATCTAAGCATCATTCTGACGTCATTGTCCTGGGCTGGCCTCCCAGCTGTCTGGCTGGCCAGAAACATGAGGGAAACATGAGGCAGCAATTCACATGTATCAGCGCTGAAGTCTAAGTTAAGATCGGGACAGAGAGAAGTGCGGTCGGGCCACAGTGGGTGTGTGGGGAGGGTCACTGGCTGGCCGCCTGGGTCTGCAGGGGGTGGGGCTGTGGCCGCCGCCTCCCGCTTCACCAGTGACTGTGTGTTGTCGCCTCCCCCCACAGGACGTGTGCCGTGACTGCCCTCCGGGCCCCCCAGGCCTCCCGGGTCTGCCGGGTTTTAAAGGGGACAAAGGTCTCCCTGGACGGCCAGGGAGAGATGGCACAGAAGGGAAAAAGGTGAGGAGGAGAGGGAGGCGGTGTTTCCGTCGTCCTCCGGGAAGAGGCAGGGGTCCTCGGGCCATCTAGGGACTGGCCATCATGCTAACCATGCCTGTGGGTGGTGCATCGCTAACACCCACTGCTCAGACACCCTGGGGTGGGGGGATCCCAGTGGGAGGTCAGTGAGTAGGTGTGTTGGGGAGATGCCTGCCAGTGACTCTGCAAACGGGCTCCAGGCACTCACCCTTGTTTTTTCTCTCTTTTTTTCGTGCTATAGGGAGATGCTGGGCCCCGAGGCCCCCCAGGGCCCCCAGGAGCAGCGGGAGCACAGGTCAGTGAGTCTTCTTAAGGGTTGAGCATCCATTCTGCTCATCCCGCCGGTTAATCTAAGTGTGAGGAGGAGAAGTGTCCAGTGTAAAGGAATAATGGCGTTAAGATCAGAACCCACATTCAAGGTTTCACCTTGGCACTGATGCTCTCCATGAGCTTTGGCAGCAGGGCCATTTCAACCTGAATCAGGTTGTTCATTGACAGGCACCCCAGAGGGTGCAAGTGTGTGATGAGCTATGGGACCGGAATGTGTGGTACTCGCCGGTTAAGACAGGATCCTTCGGAGCTGTGTGGCTTTAGGCACAACCCTTGCCCTCTCTGGGCCTCAACGTCTGCTTTCACTGACGAGAAAGAAAACCCCTTAGAGCCAGGTGAGAGCTGGACGATGGAATGGCCAAGAAGAAGTGGTGATTGCCACTAGGAAGGAGCCATGCCTTGTGGAGAGTGTCACTAACTGCCCTGTGAATGACCAAGTGCCCTTCCAGAACCACAGGATGCTCTGTGGTTTCACAGAGCTATTGTGGGAAGCTCTGGCTGCCAGAGTGAGTGTCCAGGCCATTGGCTATTGGCGCTCCCGTTAGCTCTGTGAGTGCTGGCATGGGGGCAGGGAGAAGTGGGGGCCAACCTCCCTCCCTCCCGCCCCTCCAACACTGGGGTCCCCCGGGGTGCCCCCTGGTCCCCTGTGGCCTCTGCTGCCGTGAGCCCTGCACACCACCAACCCCGCATCCCAAAGTGCCACCGTGGCTCCTCCTGCAGCCTGCCTGGGACATGGTGAGCTTCTCATGTGGTGGCAGATGCAACGCAAGCTTGTCAGTCAGAGAAGGAGCTCACGAGTCAGCCCTGCGGGGCTGGAGTCCCCTCCCTGACCCGGGACAGCCCTCACCTCTGTGCCCTCCACTTCCTCGGGGTGCACGGGGGACTGTAAGAGCAGTGACCCCACTGGCAACATTGCAGACCTCTGCCAGCCTCTGGGTGCTGCCCTCTGAGCCCAGGGGTCACAGCCATGTGCATGGCCAGGTATGGGGTGAAGACCTGGGTGGAAATGTGGGAGGAAGCCAACATCTCAGGAGCCAAGAGAAATAAGACTCGGTACAATAGTTGGAAAGTTTAAGTTAATACAATAGATTCACGAGAAACAGAAGATGAAAACTTAAAGGTGGGGCCCAACCCTACGCTCGAGCGACTTGCCTCTTGCACCCTACTCCCCCGAGCCCAGCCCCATGGGAGCCCTGTTGGGTTATGCGTTGATATTTTCTTCATCTTGAGTTATTTTGCATTAAGTCTGACATTTAAAAATACAGCATTGGAATATCCTGCATCTGGGATGCTGAGGTGTCTAGCCCCTTAGCTTCTCTGCCCAAGGCGAGTGCCTCGCTCGCGCCACCCCAGGCTCAGCGCTGGGGACTGGGGTGGGGAGTATCATGTTTACTATTAAAAGGCAGGCAAGCAAGTGGAGCGGTGGGACATTATTGTGGAACACATCCAGGTCTCCCAGGCCCTGGCTAGCAGGTGAAGACACCTGGTGGTTGTCGTCCATGGACGTGGGGGAGCCTTGTTGGGTCTCAACATGCCCAGGACTGCCGCTTCGGGAACCACAGTGCCAGGCTCAGTGGGGACGGCACAGCTTCTGCCCGGGGCCGTGGCAGTGGAGAGACACCAGCAAAGTGCAGCGGCGTCTGCACTCCTTCCTGTGTGTTGCCCTGCCTTTCTGGGGTCACCGCCGGGGCCACGCTTCTCGCCGGGGGGAGTTCTGCACCCGGTCATTCCAGCCAACGCTGTGTAACCTTCGCTGTCAGTTTGCTGGCCGCTGGATTTAGCCTCTGCTGAGGAGTGGCCGTTATTCAGAGAAACAAAAGCCAATTAATTACACAGCTCAGGGGTTTTCTCAGTAAGCTGGAGTCCCTTTCTCTACCAGCCCAACCTCGCTTGAAGTGCCGGTGTCTTGGGAGAATGGCTTTGCCTTTGTTCTTTTATAATTTGATTCAAGAGGGGGTTTGCTCCTTCACATACATGGAGAAAGCAAAGAAAGCTTCCATCCAGAAACAGAACAAGAGTTAATTCGTGCTGCATCAGAATAACAGAGTCCTAACTTCTCAACTTGAGACTTGATGGCACCTTGCGGTGTCCTTGGGGCCTGAGGCCCACCCCACACAGTAAGGCCCCGGGCAGTTGCAGCCACAGGCCTGGCTCCCGCATTGTAACGTGCTCTGCTGCAACGCTCACAGCGTCCTGGGGGGTAGAGATACTGTCCCACTTCACAGAGGAGGAAACTGAAGATTAGCAGAGTTAAAATGCCAATATCACCAAACCTATAGGTGGCGGAACCAAGGTGAACCCCTGTCAGTGTGTCCCAGGATCCCCGCTCTTTAGGACCCTGTTACACTGGCACTGGGACCTGGGCGTCAGCACCAAGGACAGCTCCCAGGACCCTTCCTTCTCTCTAATCCCACCTCTGGTGATGGCCCTGGAGCGGCGTCACCCTTGGTCAGGAAAACGAGTCCTGGAGAAGTTAAGTGTCCAGTCTGAGGACGCACATGCCTGCCTTGCTCCTTGGCTTCCGACCCAAGCCAGCCTCTGCCCGCTTCACCCATCCCACGCGCCTCCCCAGGCAGCAGATGGGAGGACGGTGTCCTGTCCTCTGTTGGGCTTCACGTGTCAGACAAGAGCTCTGGGAGATGTGCGGACCTGAACACGGATCTGTACACTGAGACACTGCCGGTGGCGAAGCACTTGGGACCGTTGCTCATGCTCTTCTGCAGCCCGAGGCCCTGGGTGCGCACTGGTCATGGCTGGCTGCGCGTGCTTGCCTGCAGTCGTGACTCAGCACATGCGGGTCAGCCTCCCCAAGATCTGTCTCCCGGATTCGCAGCAGCTCTCGCTGGGGGTGGGGTCTGGGGACGTTAATGCCGCGGTCCGTTGCAGAGCCCCATTCCAGGCCTTCAGAGTGCGGGCTGAGGTCTGGAGAGAGTGACTGCTGTCAGGACTGTGATTCAGGTGGAGGAGGAGGAAGGAGCGAGGTGGTCATCAGAGCAATGGCCCTGGGAACATGGATTTCTGCGGAGTCAGATGTGCAAACCTCTCGTGGGCAGGAAGTGCTGGTTATTTTATCCCCCACAAAAAGCATTTGGTTCCCTGCTCACCCACATACCCACCGGCCAGGGAAGGGGATGGTAAGGATCAGAGACACTGCATGAGCAGGAGTCCCTGGCTCTGCTGGCGTTCTGCACGATTCTGGGAGGCAGAGCTAACCTGTTCTCTGCTGCTCTCAGAGCTGCCAGAGAGGCTCTGAAATCCCATCATGCCCGGAAGGTGACCTAGAGCTGTGACCTGCATGCCCTCTCTGAGACCAGATGTCTCTTTTCACCCATAGCTCCCTCAATCCTGAAATATCCTCACCACGCATCCCCTTAACGGTCCCCTTCCAAGTCAGGAGGTGCAGAGACAGGTCAGGCATGGGCCATGGCTGCCAGGGCCTGGGGCTGTGCTGGAGAGCGAAGGTCTATAGGCCGGTGACTCTCAGAGAAGTCAGACTGGGGCTGGAGGCCACCCAGAGTGGCGGGGACAGCCTGAGCCTTGGAGGTCAATAAGTTCTGCAACCTGGCTCTGCCCCTCACTAGCTGAGTGAAATTTGCTTCCTAGTTACAGGATTTGGAAAGTTTATTTGGCTTCTCCAAACCTCCAGTCTCTCACCTGGCCTACCTCATGAAGAAGATGGAAGGAACAGTCACCGAGCATGAGGACTGGTCTAGGCATAGAGAAATGTGGGATACTCGGAGCCCCAAGTGGTCCCCGTAGCTACTGCTGTTTGGGTCGACAGGAACTGTGACAGGCGGCCTCACATTTCTTATCTGCACACTCTGTCAATGACCCTACCCGGTGGAGTAGTCTTCCTAGCTAAATGCAATAACATAGACATATTAAATGTTTTTCTGCATCAGCCCAGGCTGTTCACAGAACAGGACATGAAATGGGGTCTCATCCAGAGAGCACCAGCAGAGCGCCCAGCAGAGTGGAGGCTCGGTGAGCACCAGTCCTCTCTTCTGGCAGGAAGCGAGTGGGCTGGGGGTGGCTGAGTTGGCTCTGATCCCCGTCTGCAGGGGGGAAGGGGGCAGGGACAACTGTGGAGGTCCTTGAGCTCCTGACATTTCCATTGTTGAGAGACGAGGATTGAAACCACCCCACGGCCAGGCTGAAGGCTGGGATTTGAAAGGAAACCATTTACTTTTAAAGGCGATTGTCCCAGACGTCAGAGAAGCAGCATGGTATCCAACATCAGTCCTTTTCATGGAGACTGTGGTGCAGCCTGAAGGCAGCATGCTGGCCGTGTAGGTTTAAAAGCAGTTGAAGTGATGGCATGCAGAAATGTTGGAACAAACATTCTTCCCTCTGAGCCTACTTTTCTGCTCTGCACGATGGCATTTGGCACTTTGTGGGCACCAGCTCACCTACCTCTCCCAGCATGTCCAGGGAGGCCAGCAGGGGTGCTGTCCTCAGGTGCTTCATCGCTGAAGAACTGCTGATGTGGGGCAACGTGGACGGAAAGAAGCTTGGCCTGGTGCTTCAGGGAGAGAACCGTAGGCTCTGGACCAGGAAGGACCCTCATAGGGGACCTCCCTCCCTCCTTCATTCACTGGATGAACAAGCTGAGAGCAAAGAGGGAGCCGTGGTCTCCTCAAGGATACAGAGATGAGAGCTGACAGGCTTGGGGCCAGAGCCAGGACTGACTTTCTGCCAAAGAC
>PVIA01013560.1:0-31632 GCA_004024845.1 Tonatia bakeri | reverse complement strand
GCATCCTGGGCAGAGGGGAGGGGCGGGGAAGCCCGGAGGTGGGAACATTCGGGTCAGCGAGGGCCTAGAGGCCTGGGCTGGGCGACTGGAGTGGGTTGTTAGCCTCTGAAAGCCACCAGAGGAGAGGCAAGGATCTGACTCGCATTTTTAAAGGGTTATTTTGAGAATCAACTGTAGGGTAGAAGAGCCTTTTGCCCTGACGCTGAAGCCAATGGCCATTAAGAAAGAATAAAAAGAATACCAGTCATAAAATTAGTAACATTTACCACAGATTTGTGGTGTGCCAGGCAGTATTTCGTGCACTTCACAAGCCTTCTAGTAACTCATGTAATCCTCCTGGCAACACTATGAAATAGAGATCATTGTTTTCCCATTTTACAGCTAGAAAAAAAAGAGGCACAGAGATGCTAAGTTATTTGGCCAAGAGCTCCCAGCCGAACAAACCCAGGTTTGCCTGACTCCAGAGCCCCACCTGGGCCAGGTGACACTGGCATCAGGGACCAGGGAGCTGAAACATGCAGCCGGGGTTCATTTGTTCCTTCAGCAGACATTGAACTGACCCAGCCCCTTCAGTGAGCGCGATTCTGTGCCGAGCTTGGGGCTGCAAGGGGGAAAAAGCACAGCTCTGCCCCCAAGGAGCGGCCGAGCTGCCAGACAAGAGTTTGGTCCTCCATTTGAACACACCTGGGCTGCACGGACTTTGTGCGTCTGAGCTCCCCGGCACCGAGTCTGGGGCCAGACTCCTCTGCTTCTGGACTGTCTAAATCAAACTCTTCATGTAGTACCCTAGATAAGCCAGGAAGTGACTCGGGAGGACACAAGCTTGCAAGACACATCAGGGGTGAGGCTCGGCAGTTCTCGGACACCTGACCCTCCTCCCAGACCTTCCTCAAGCCTGGCCCTGCGGCTCTTGGGTCCGGCCTGGGCCATAGGGAAACAGTGCTCTCAGAAGCCCTTTCTACAGTCCACGCGTCTTCTGTCTCCCTGCTCAGTGGCAGGCGAGCCTTGCTCCTGCTTCAGCAGAACACAAGCACAGCGCCTGCTTTGTCTCCTGAATTCGAGGAACAGTCATTTAGGAGCAGATCCTCCTGCTTAATTTCACCCTGCCATGTGCACATTTGGGCAGGTAACTGAACTTCATGTTCGGGGCGGCTGGGCGCCATGACACAGAGGGAGGGGCACCGTGGCATTCTGAACCAGCAGCAATTTTCCTAACCACCACCCCGAACCCTCGCCTTATTGATCAGTTTGTTCTCTGAGCCTCGTGCACAACTGCCTCCTCAAGCAACCTGTTATTAAAGCCCCATTATGCAGGCGAGACGGCCCTGGTAGAGAGCTGATTACCACCTCCCTGCCTTCTGCCTGACAAATCAACCCCAACCTTCCCCCACACACCCCCACGGGTAGGAGGAGGGTGAATCACCGCCTATTCAACACCACTCACAGGCACTTCTCCCCTGCTATTCAGTAGGCGCGCTTCTTAGCTAGGGTGGCGTATTGACTACAGGTGGAATATTGAAAGACAGCAAGGGCTGAAGAGAGCAGAAGGGATTTGCATGAAATCAAGGGTTGGCGATGATCTTTGCAGATAGGAAGGCAGATGGGGCTTGTTCAGAAAGGTCAACAGGCCGCTGAGCTATTAACTGCGCCCCGTCCTGGGTTCCCAGGTAAGGTGAGGCGAATGGAGCCCCTGCCTTGCCCTCACAGCACTCACTCACCCCTCTGGGCTTGCTTTAGACTGGGGTCCCCACAGGGCAGAGTGTCCTCGTCATCCAGCCAGTGCCTAGCAATGTGGGAGGTCGGTGACTATTAAACAAATGAATAAAAATTATAGCTACCATGTAGTGGGCTCTTACTGTATACTTTAAATGGGCTGCTCATTTAACCTTCACAGCGACTTCATAACACACCATTATCCAGTTTCACAGATGAGTAAACTGAGACTCCAACAGGTTCTGCAACATGCCCCAGCTCACAGAGCCAGTACATGGTGGAGCTAAGATTTGAAACCAGGCATGCGCCTCTGCTGCTCTCACTTGTCCAGCTCTCTCTGTGAAGATTCAGTGACTGGCACCATTGAAGGGATCTGGCAAAGTTTGCGGATAGCCAGAGTAGATGGGAAGACGGTGTGGAACCAGTGGCTGCCTTCCCTATCCATAAACAACTTCAGACTTAGCCTTGAGACCAACTAGTGGACAGTGGGGGCCTTCTGCGAGACAAGTGGCTTCATGGCGAATATCAAGGAAGCCAAGTGCAAGATATTTTTTTCTCAAAAGACAGTGCCAGACCTCTGCTGTGACTGGTCTTCTGCCCCATGCTCTGGGTCCCATAACTCCTGAAAACTGTTGGCAAAGATTAATGACTCAGAGCATCATAACCTCATAAGACATTGGGGTTAGCTCCAGTGTGCAAACTCTTGAGATTAGTAATGTTCTACTGCCTTCCATCCAAGACCAGCCTCCTGAGAACATAGTGCGGCAGGTTTCCAAGGTCAAGGTAACACAAGTCTCTTCCCTCTCAGGGGAGTGAGAAGAAGTTTTCATTGGCTTCCTGTTTCATATTAAACCAAAGGTGCTACGAGCCTGGCATAGCAAGTTAATTATTGGCGTTCTTATCACGATAAGAAATATCAAGTTTTCATGGACTTCCCCCCTTTTTCTTTCTGCCAGGATGGCTGTCATTGTTACATTGATTTATAATAACCCTTTAGGTAAGAAAGACACAATCCATTGTCATAGTCATATATGTTGCAAGTACAAATTCTTTCCTCCCTTAATCTTTTATATTTTCACTTATGTTTCTGATGTATACAAGTTTGACGTGGGCAATTCTTTCCCTTCGTAGTTTCCAAAACATCTCCCAGACCAAGATTATATAAGTACTAATGTTTCATTTTGTTCCTGTCATTTCTAAGCACTGAACTCTTTAATTCTGTTCAGAACGTATTCAGTTATATGGTTTGAGCTATGGGTAAAATATTCAATTGCTCACCACTTAGCCCAGCTAACCAGGTGTAACTCGGCCAATCAGGTGCCCTCTGAGAACCGACAACAGCAGAATCAGTTGCTCCTGAGCCCACCGAACGCTCACGTGAGGAGGTGTGGACACCAGCGGAAGACCCAAGAGGCCCAGTGGATCCAGCCATATTGGACGATTCAAACCGACGGACCCAGTTTTTAATAAAGGCCTTTCTTCCTGTAACTCGTTTTGCCCCACCACACGAGGAAGCAAGGGCCATGGATAACCCCTAAAGATTTAGAGAGACTGTTAAAAACACGTGTGACCTGCGCAGTCAGAGGCCGAGGGACATTGCTCTGGAGGGAGTCTCTCTCGCTCTGGCAATCCTGGTGTGCCTAGGCCTCTGAGGATGAGATTCTCCTGGAGGTCATGGCCAAATTCGAGTCCAGAGGTATCCTTCAACTAGGGAACAGAAGTTAAACAGGTGTGAAGATTAAGTGGAAGCCAGACAAGGAGCTGAACAGCTCGTGGATCCCAGCCTGGGGGGTGGGGGTCGGGGCGGTGGGCGCGCAGGCGCAGGTGTGGGGACCTGTGACTGCTCCCTTCCTGGAGCGCACGCCGCTGGAGGGGCAGCTCTGCCTCGTTTGGATTGTTGACACGGAATGCCTCAGTGAAGGCGCCAGCGATAAGTCTGAGCTTCACAGCAAAATTCATAGCAAGAAGCAAATGAGAAAAAAAAAATGCCTGCTGAATCTAGGCCATTTTCCTTAATCAAAATTCAGCTGGCTTTCCCTGTGTTGCATAATTGCTTGCTTCATTGTGTCAGCTGAAGGTCTGAGGGGTATTCAAGGTAAGAAAGGGAAGATGAATTTCTGTGAAAGGTCTTTCAGCCACACATATTACCCATTTCTTTGGCTGCTTGTGCTAGGTGCGTAGTCGCAGACCAGCGCCTGTTCACCCAGCCCCTCCTTCCAGCAGAGCATCCTCCAGTTCCCACCTGATGCCTCTAGGAAGGGACAGCTGTCGGAGAAAGCGCAGACTCTCCCTGCCACTGTCCCCTCCCATTAGGGTGGTAACCAGAGGACTGCATCTTGGTGGGACCCATACCTGCCATGGACGGTGCCCCCCAGGGATTGGCACCTTTTCTACACAAATGGAAGCTGCCTCGTGCATGGGGAAACAGTTCTCCCCCCTTCTCGAAACAGCATCGGTAGCTGGAGCTCTACATGTAATGGCTTGTTACCCAGTGGTTACTTCCAAACCCCCAACGGCATCCTTTCTTGCAAAAACTGAAATGAATTAAATATTCCAAACTCATAGTTTTAAAATAAGTCAAAAACAAACAATGACCACAAAAACACACTCCAATTTTTAGTTTTCAGACACTGGGATGCACGGAGCCAAACAGCTGGCTAGGCACACACACTCTCACACGCCCACTCACACTCACACGCAGCAGAGCTGAAAAGTCATGCGAGTCCCAGTGAAATTTTTAGCCAAGAGCACTAGTATTTTTGTACATCTTGTCAAATAAATACCAAACCTTAAGAAATGCCAATTTTTTTTTGAGATCTAGTTAATCCTGGACATTTGTGGGTGAGTGTTGCAAATCTGAAATGTTAAAGAGAAACAAAGAAAATGCTTTCTCATAAATGGCACCAGAAGTCTGGAGGCAGACTAAAAGGGCTGCCTAGCCCTTGGGATGAGATCAGACACACCTGCATGTCCTCAACCCCCCGACCCACCTGCAGCATCCTGACTAGATTCTGTGTCATGAGCCTGGCACAGGGGCAGAGCCACAGAGCACGTAGTATGCAATGTGCTTGGATCTTTCTCTCAAAACCAGTGTACTCTGGCATCTCCAAAGTCTGACAAGCATCAAAGAACAGTGTCCCGAAAGCCAGGTGTTCACCAGACTTCCCTGAAAGCACGTGCACGGTCTCCCTGAGTGAGCGGCAGAGTGAGGTTTGGGCAGTGACCTCGTGAATGGCACCAGTTGGACACACTGAAGGTGCCACTCTCATTACTGATCATTCCACCCCACTTTAGAGGACTTGACATAGGTGGCTGGCCTCACTCCCCAGGGCCAGGGGTGGGCAAGGGTAGTGGTTACAAGTGCCCACTCCTGAAAACATCGGACATGCCTGGGCTTGCCCCCCACTTTCCAGCCGAGTGCTCTGGGGAAAGGCACGTGAGGCTCTGAGGGTCAGTGGCTCCGTCTGTAAAGTGGAGCTAATAAGCAAGCCCACCCCAGAGGTGGTCATAAGGCTTAAGCGAGCTGACCTGTGTCGAGTGCCCAGCAAGTCCCTGTCACCAGTGCCGCCCGCTCCATCATGGGCCCCATCCTCTTCCCTTTCTCGTGGGACTGGGCAGTCTGAGAAGAGACTCAAACTCCTGAAGGAAGAGTGTGCTTTTGAAAAGCCCAATGACATATAAGAACAAACACTTGTTTTGGCATTTAATTTGAAATGTTTAATTAATTACAAGATAAAAATGATGCCACAGCCAGCAGTCCCGATAAATGGATTGAGTGGAAAAGAAAGAGCCTGCCCTTTACTTGGAATAGTTTTTCCAAGCCTTCTAAGCAGGTAAATGTGTCTTTATTTCAGAATACAGCACCACCAGCCAGCCCCAGCCCCAATGGGGTGCCCACTGAAGTCTGGGCAATGGCGGCGTTCGTGTGGAAGTGTTAGCTGCTGGATGTGTCTGAAATGGCTGCTCTTTCCTTGCAGGGTTGAAGAAAGTTTTAAAACCTTATTCTGGTCCATCTTCGGCTTGTCTGAAGTGATCTCGGTGGTGCTGAAATACGACCACAAATTCATCGAGAACATCGGCTACGTTCTCTACGGCGTTTACAACGTCACGATGGTGGTCGTGCTGCTCAACATGCTGATAGCCATGATCAACAACTCGTATCAGGAGATCGAGGTAAGGCCGGGCCACTGCCGGCCCTCCCCCCGGGCGCCACTCACACCGCTGTCTTCAGCAACGACGGTGATGGCTTCGAAGCCTGGGGATTATTAACTGTGACGCCAGAGCCGCCAGCAACAGGCCCCCTTCCTGCAGGCACCACACGTAAGATGGCCCGACGAGGCACCAGGACTCAGGGTCACAGCTCTGTCCTCTCTCACATGTGTCCCCTCGGGAGACTCTATCTTTCAGCCCCCATTCCCTTCTGCCTCTCTCATGTAGTTATTAAGTGCCTCCTGTATGCCATGCCTGTGGTAGGCTTAACAAGACAGAAATGACTAAGATACAGTCTCTGCCCTCGAAGAACTGGGTCCAGTGAGAAAAATAGACATGTCAATCAACAGTCGCAGTGCCCTGGGGCCACGCACTCAGAGAAGTCCGCCAGGTGCAGAAGGTGCGAAGCAGAGACTGTGAGTGGCTACCCGGGGAGGGAACTTGCAGGGATGATGCTCGAAGGCCAGTCAAAGACACATACAGTCTGCCGAACAGAGAAGGGAGTCGAGAGAGGGTACCAGCAGGCACGTATCACAATCTGCGATGCACAAAGCATAAGCCATTGACCGAAGCCTTGTTTGGAACAGCAAGAAATTAAAAATAAACCAAATGAGCATTAACAGGAAGCTCATTAAATAGATTATCACACAGTGACCAGTGGGGAATTGTGAAGCTTTAAAAGAGGGTGAACAATTTCTCTATACACTGGTTTGGAAAAACCTTCAAGTTAGAGTGTTAAGTGAATAACAGGTTGAAGAACAATGTACATATGCAGTGCACTCTGTCTTGGGGAAGAAAGGGAGAAGGGATACCTGTGCATTTTGGGTTGTCTGAGCATCTGAAGAAGGAAGACCTCTGAAAGGGTCGCAAGCAACACACAGCAGGGTGCCTGCAGCGGGGTGGGCCTCGGGGACGTGGCAGCTGGGATGCCTTTCCATGCACACCTTTTTATGTTCCAGGTATTATGCTATTGTTTTACTTATTTAGAAGTTAAATATATAAGCGAAAAATTAAAACAAAATAAAATGTACTAACTCTTTCACTCAACAATTCCAATTCTAGGAATAGATCCATGCAGAAATATGGTTTTACAGTTATTCATTAAATGGAAATATCTCACCAATGTTAGAATCTTTAAAAAAACTGATATAGTACAGACTTTAGAATTCTGAATATATAATACTATATATGCAATGAGGAAAATTGTATATTTTGCCAACATGACAAAATCCCTATGATAATATTAAGTGAAAAAAATGCAAGTTGTAGAAAAATATAAGCCAACCTTGTTTACATAATACAAATGTAAGAAAAATCCTATGATAATGTTGAGTGAACAAAATATGAGTTGCATACGAATATTAGCAAACCTTACTTACATGCAAATGTGAATATACAGAAAGAAAAAGGAGAGAAAGACAGAGGAAAGGTACCACACCCTTGACCTGGGGTATCCCCTGGGGAAGGGAGGAAGAGAGAGGGGATCATCCACATGGGCTTGGCATACCTCTGCACTTCAGTCTTTTATAAGAAACAATCATTTGTGTCTTTCTCACATGGGAAAAAAGTACAGACCCCCGTGCACTAGTTAGCTAGGTCTTCCATAACAAGATACAGCAGACTGGTAGGCTCGAACACCAGAAAGTCTGTCACTCACAGTTCTGGGGGGTTGTCCCCGCCCACCGCCCCTGCAGCCTCTCTCCTCCGCTTGGAGCCAGCTGCCTCCTCCCTGCAGCGCCCTCACTCGGCCTCAAGTCCCCTAGTGCGTGCATCCCCAGTGCAGTTTCTATCCTCGTGCAGAGACCAGTCGCATTGGACGGACTGGGGCCCCGTCCTTGTAATTCTTTTGACCTTAATTACCTTTCTGAAGACCTCATTTCCAAGTAGTCATATTCTACATTACGGAGGGTTACAGCTTCAACATGCACATTTCAGGAGGCACGTTGTCCTCCAAAGAGAAAAGTATGCTAAATAGTAGGAACCTCAAGTGCCGAGGCAGAGAGGGATGGAATAGTGTGGTGTCTTTAGCACTGTGAGAGTGTAGTTTGTGCAAGGAAAAGAGGCAAGAGGTGAAAGGCAGAGATGAGCTGGGCCATGAAGTCCTCATCCCCTGGCCCCCACCCCTTGAAAATGCAGCATGTGTCAATAAACATATAAGATTAAAGTGCTACACCCATTCGGTCACCACGTGGATGAGCTATTGCTTACTAGTGCTCCCTGCCCTTCTGGACCTCAGCTTCCCCACATGCAAGGGAAAAAACAGATGGGGCCTAGATAGTCTGTGGGTACTGCTCACCTGGGACGGTCGGCCCCATCCTAACAGGCATAGCACGCCTTGCTCCAGATGAACGTGAAATACAAAGCTGCATTATGGACGCCTGCTAGCCTGGGGCAGCAGTGGGCCAGCAGGTGGCTTGTGCTGTCAAGTTGTCCCAAGAGCGTGGTGACACGAGGTGGGTGGAGCTCCCTGCAGCCCAAGCTCCCCTCCGGGCTCCAGGCCTCTCCTCACCCCACTGGTGAGAGCACTCAGTCCCACCCCGCCCACGGGTGGGTGGTGTGTGTGCAGGCATGGGAGGTATGCCAGCTGTTCCTGGGCACACAGAATTGTGATAAGTGCATATTTATAAAACCTTCCACAATCTTGAGCACCCACTGTCCAAATCCACGTTCCGCCAGTCTCTGTGCCTGCCACACCCCACTGCCCTCCTCCTCCATGCCAGCTCCGCCCGTGTGCCCGGTGCCCTGCCCTCTCACCTCCTCCAGGCCGCCATTATCCCCACTCCACCTGCACTGCCACCCTCCCCCTCTCTACCTACTCCTTCCTGGCAGCATTTAAGTAAGTCTCTGGGTCTTAACATGCAACTACGAAAACTCCGCTCTCAACCTCACTTTCCAGCTCTGGACCTTCCCTCCCGCTCTTCACTGTTGTCTTTCTCAGAAGAGCCACTTACATCTCTCACCTCCTCTCCCACTAACCAACCCCTACTCTTCCCCGCCCGCCAGCCCACCCACCTTGGCTCGGCTAGGAACTCCTCATCCCTTGGGTCTCAGCTCAAACGCCAGCCACCAGGGCAGCCTTCCCTGATCCCCAGGCCCAGGTCACCAGCCTGAACATCCAGAGCCCAGCATGGCTCTTAGCACAGCCCTAGTAAAAGGCCAGCTGATGCATTTACATGCTCATGTTGTGTGTTCTGCAAGGGCCTGGGCTGTCATCCCCAGTGCCTACCTAGCACCTACCAGGCACATAGTAGGTACTCGACAAATGTTTGCTGAATGAGTCAAGGTTGAACACCAGGCACCGTGTTAAGTTATGGACATAAAAATACAATGTACTGAGGTTGACCACGAGTCTGACACTAAGTGTAGTCCAGGCATTAACCCCTTAATTCTCACGACCACCTATGAGGCGGGTATTTTCACCCCCACTTTACAGAGGAGGAATGGAGACCCAGAGCAGCTAAGTCACCTGCCATGGTGACCCAGTTAGTAAGGAACAGAACCAGGCAGGCTCCAGAGCCACCGTGTCACCACACCCCCAGGCTGGGCATCCCTGTCACACCTCTCTGCTGTACTAGGAGTGAGCCCCACCCTCACAAAGCTTCGGGTCTAAAAGACCCATGTAGGATGCCCCATAAGCCAGGCCAGGTGTGGATGGGGTCCCAGCAAAGGCCAACAAATGGCCAAGCCTTCTGGTGAGACCTTGTATCCCGTGGTTCAGCCCTCCAGCCTCACCCCGTTCATAGCCCCTCACGTGCAGCCAATACCTGTTGGGGGAGGGGGCACCTGCCACTCACAGAGCAGACTCAGTGCCAATCTCAGGGCTACGTGAGGGAGGAAGCATTGTCTCCATGCACGGGTGAGGGAGCCCAAGGCCCTGGCCTAAAGTCACACGGCCAGTAAGGGGTGTGAGCCCAGTCCCACCAGATCCCAAATCCCAGGCCTCTGTCCCTGCCTCAAGCCGCCCTCTGGGGACAGAGGCCTGAGGAGCCTGCCCACAGAACACACACAGCCGCTCCCTCTCATGAGGCCCACTCAGCACCCTGGCAGCGACGCCAAGTCAAAAGTAACAGGTCTGGGCTTCCCTCTCCCACCACCACCAGGGGTGGGAGCAACTACAGTTACTACAGCAGCTTTGACTTAGTAACGATTACTCTAGCCACAGTGAACTAACTACAGCCGGACTAACTATAGTCAGGCTTGTTCCCCTGGAATCACACATGCAGAATCTCGCAACAGCTTCCCTGGCAGCACTCCAACCAACAGGAAATACACTTTCTAACAAATACACCATGGTGTCCGTCCAACATGGTAGCCCCTTACCGCAGTAGCTACTGAGCCCCTGAAATGTGGCTGGTCCTGAGATGCACCCTAAGCATAAACTACACACTGATTTCTAAGGCTCAGTATTAAAAAAAGTGAGCTACCTCATTAAGAAGTTTAAAGATTTTTTATAATGATTACATGTTGAAATAATATTTTGGGTCCGGAGGAGTAACTAAAATATAGCACTGAAATTATTTTCACCTGCTCCACTTCACTTTCTGTATTGGGGCTACTAGAAAATTTACGTATTGAGGTTTACCTATGTGGCCCGCCTGTGTGGCCCACCTTTGTGGCTCACCTTGTATTTCCATGGGGCAGTGCTGCTCTGAAGAGTCACATGTTGATGCTGCAGGGGTTGGCGAGTGAGTGAGCCCAGCTATAAATGTTAATGGCTAACAAGATTAAGTGACGGTGAGAGATGCTTCTTGGTTAGGGGCACGTGGAGAATGTTGGTAAAACTACCCAGTGGAGAATAAGAGAGGATGAACTGGCTGATGGGTCTAGGACGTTAGGTGGAGATCCTTCGGAAGGACTAAGAGCATATGGTTTTAGCGAGAGCACCCCCACACACACTGCACCCCCATAATGAAGGCCCACAAATGTGTCAGGGTCCTGTTTAGAAATCTGCTTTCAGAACCTGGAGAGTTCTGAACACCGCCCCCCCCCCCCCACCCAGACTGAGCTCTGTTGATGGGCGGCGGCCTTGGGTGCTGACATGCCGTTTCCTCGTCCACAGGAGGATGCGGACGTGGAGTGGAAATTCGCCCGAGCGAAGCTCTGGCTGTCTTATTTTGATGAAGGAAGAACTCTACCTGCTCCTTTTAATCTAGTGCCAAGTCCTAAATCATTTTATTATCTCATAATGAGAATCAAGATGTGCCTCATCAAACTCTGCAAATCTAAGGCCAAAAGCTGTGAAAATGACCTTGAAATGGGCATGCTAAATTCCAAGTTCAGGGTAGGTACCATGGAGTCTATGGGGCAAGAAGGCAGCAGGCTATGGGGAGGAGAGAGTTGCGTGTGTTTGATTCAGACGGGGAGCAGGGGCCCTGAATCAAGGGGAGGCAGGTATCGAGAGGGGCCGATGCTTTTCAAAGTACCGGGCACCTCAGCAGAGCTGCAGCTCCAGCAGAGAACACGGTGGCCGTCCACTCCCTGCAGTGCCTCAGATGGGTGCCTTGCTGGGGGCTCAGTCCCCGCCCCAGTTTGGGGTAACTCCTCTGTAGACCTGGCATTGGAACAGCTCTTCCCAGAGTGTAACTGAGGCATGAGCTCTGGGAAGAAAGGTCCCTGCCCATCACCTCCTCCTTCCCGAGATGCTCAACACTTCCTAGCATGTTAAAGCCTCTGAGGAGTCCCAGGCACACACACCCGACTTCAACCCAAAGCTGTCCTGAGTTGACCAAACAATATTCTGTAACCTGCTGACATCCTAGAGAACTACAGTCCCCAGGAATAGTGTCCTTGGAAGCCAAGCAGTGTGGGCACATCAACCTTCCAAGGGTCCTCTTTTTAGGGACCACTCCATATGCAGGTACTATTCAAGTCCTTTCAAGTATGCACGTATTATGATTGTATTTTTTTCCAGAAGACTCGCTACCATGCTGGCATGAGGAATTCTGAGAACCTGGCCACAAATAACGCTTTCAGCAAGCCCACCAGATACCAGGTACCGCCCTTCCTCAGGCTCGGGCAGAGGGGTGCCACTGGGCGCGGATTCAGTCACACACTGTGCCGCCCCTCCGAACACAGCTTCGTTCCCTCCTTCAGTCAGAGAGTATATTTTTTAAACCCTCACCTGAAGATATATGTCTTGATTCTAGAGATAGGGGGTGAGAGAGAGAGGGAGGGCACGGGGAGAGAAACACCAATCGGTTGCCTCTGGCATGTGCCCCAACCAGGGATCAAACCTGCAACTTTCTGGTGTGCAGAACGACACTCCAACCAACCGAGCCCCCAGCCAGGACCACTCAGTGCTGTGTGTTGAGCGCCCCTCCCCCCGTGCCATGCTCATCAGTGGGCACAAAGACACGGCTCCCGCCTCGGTGCACCGCAGCGCAGGGAGGGAGACAGTGAACGAGGAAACACACAGATGAATGTGCGCATTCAAATCGATAGAAGTGCCAGGAAGAAAATGCCCGGGTGCAGAAATAGAGAGAAATGGGGAGCCCCTGCTTAGACATGGTTCTCACAGGGGCCCCTCAAGGAGAGGACCATTAGCTTTGACCTCAGGGAGGAGGGGAGACAGCATGTGGGGCTTCCCATGCAGAGGAAAAGCATCAGCAAGAGTCAGGGGGAGAAACTGGGCTGGTCCCCAGCCCCAGAGCCCAGCCCACAGGGGACACGGGAGGGCGGTGAAGTCAGAGGGGGACCAGGCGGCCAGACCAAGGTCAGGATGTGGATCTTACTCTACGTAGCCGAGGAAGGCAGTTGGAGGATTTTAACTTTGGGCAGGGAGAAGATAAAATTCTACTTAGGCTCTAAGAAGACCACCTAACTGCTATGACGAGAGGAGATTGGTGGGGGTCCGAGGGGAAGCAGGGAGACCAGAGAGGAGAACGACGTGACAGTTGCCTAGGTGCAGAGGACGGTGGCTCGGGTTGGGTGTGAGTCGGGTGACGAAGAAAAGCAGACAGATTCTAGATATGGAGCCAGTGGGGCCAGAGGTAGCTGGTGGGACTGGAGGTGAAGCCGGTGGGACTGGAGGCAGAGCCAGTGGGACCACAGGTGGACCAACAGGCACACGGTGGGGAGAGGCGGCGACTCCCAGGCACTTGTCTTATGCCGCCAGGTGGCTACTGCTGTCTTCGCAGAGCACCTGACCTCGTGCTGCCAACCTGCAAAGCCTGTTACCAAAGCCAGAGGACGACCTCCCCTGTGCTTGCAGTCCCTACGCTGCTTTTGGAAATTAAAGTCAAATCTCTGTCAGTTTGAATAGCCCATGAGCCAGGGATAAATGGTAACTACGGGTTATTGATCACAAAAGTGCAGGCCATTCTTTTCTTCACTCTTCCCTCCCAACGGTCAGCAGTTTGATCCATGCCGACCATCTTATCAGATGTCAATTTGAAGCTGTTCGGAGGAGTCATCCCCCCGGGCCAAGGTGACACATCCCCAGTGCCACCATCCCAGAGGGAGCAATTACAGCCGTAGCATCTTCCAGGCACAGTCCTCTAATTGAATGTCCATCTGCATTTCAGAAGCCAGCTGTGCGGTTAGGAGGATTTAAGTGTCCAATTAAGAAATGGCTCATCCCTCAAAGTCCTTCCAGTATTATCAGAGGATGCAGGCTAGATGGGCAGTGTTGTGTTTAATCAGGCAATGGGCAGATCTTGTGTTTAATCAGGCCCAAAATCAGGCCTCACCAGTGTGATCTGCTTTGAGTTATTTTACAGGGCAAAGCCTTTGGTCAGTGGAAGGATTTTTCTTTCTCAGCTTCTCAAAGAGAAGTTTTGATTATCCGTGTCACTGAGAAGACAGACGACCCTAGCAGGCTAGGGCCCAATCTGTCCTGGGTTTCGAGCAGAAGCAGCTGCGGAGACAGAGGCAGACTCATTGTGTGGGGAACGTCCTGTACTTAGGGTGAATCCTCCACAAGTGAGGCCAGTTCAAAACCAGTGTCAGCGCGATCCTGTGTCTGTCCTCCATCACCAGGGCCGCGTCCTGGCTGCTGTCCATCCCCTGGGTTGCTTTCTGCTGTGATTACAGAGACTGGCTGGCTTGCAGCTTCGGGCTACTGATAACCTTGAAAAGCTTGCCCTCTCCCCACATCCTGTGCCTCCACCAGGACAAGCCCAGGGCTCCTTATTCAAACAGCCGTCACAGAAAAGGAGGAGGGAAAACAGGGCCACAGGCATCAGAGGACAGCAGACAGGAGCAGAGGGCAATGTGCCTTCCGCGCACTGGCCCTTCGCTCAGTCCTGCCCAGTGAGGCCTGGCCACCCTCCCGAGCCATCATTTGGAGAATACAAGAGAGGCCGGCTGGGAGCAGACCGGACCCAAGCATTCGTGTCATCTGACCACATCCCTGTGAGGGAGGCAGTGCCTATAACCCCACGTAACAGAGGCAGCACTGAGGCTCTGTGGGGAAAGTCACATGGCTGGTCGAACCGAGACCTGTCTGACTCAGAAGGGCACCGTGTTCCACCACCATGTGCCTTCACAGTGTTGCGCCAGAGCCTCCTCAGAGCTGTCGGCCAGTGCCTGATGGTCCCTGGGGGGAGATCTGTGGAGCCTCTGCAGCCTGAGGGGAGGAGGAGCAGGAGGCGGCTCTTGGCTACCACCGGGAACAATGGTAACCAGGAAGGAGAAGGATTCAGGCAAGGACCTACAGTGGCTCATCTCCCTTCCTGGGCCTGCTGGTGGCCCTCCCAGCTGCACGGTTGTCTTCCCAAAGCAACGGCCAAGTGTGCAGAGATCAGGAGGAGCCCGTCTGCCCCATCTCCCCCACCATCCGGGCTGTACCCAGCGCTGCCGCACACGGAGCACAGACCATCAGCCTCCCACGCCCTCGCGGCTCTGAGAAGCCCTGCGATACTCCCTCCCAGGAAGACCAGAGCCCTGATGCTCAACGCACATCATTTTTAAGCTTTTTCCGCTGTGTCCTTTTGGTGGATTTGCTTAATTGTTCAGCCCCATTGCTTTGGGTGTTTCTTTTACACTCACCCATGCTTCCTTCTGGGGTGCTCTCCCTTGTAAGGGACGGCACTTCCTTAGACTTCAGAGGCTTCTGTGCTTTGCTTTCTTAGGCCTCCAGGGGTCCAAACTGTTACTTTTCACAAAATTGGTTCCTTGCTTTAAAATGCTTCTTCCGATCTGGGTTCTGTGGATGTGAGACTAAACAATGGAACAAAACGATGGGACCGGCAAGGTGGCTGTGGTGCGCTCCTGTCAAAGACACCTGCCAGCCTGTGACCTGTTCCTGGAGCAGGTGTCAGTTTCTTGGGGAGTGTGCTGACCCTGTCCATGCACCCTGGGAGAGGCACCTTTCCTTTGGGGGCACAATAAAGGAGCCACATCCCAAATGCACCCCAGCATCCAGGCACAGTGCATCGTTCAAACGAGCCCTAGCCCTGACGATACACTCCCTCCCCCACTGCCCTGGGGGCCATCCGTTTGCCACGTTCCCGACGGCCTTTTCTGCAGAGATCACAGCAAATGGAGTGGACAGATTGCCAGGGCTGATCTCTTCTCTTCCAGCGTCTGGTACACCCCGTGTAGGCACGGCTTGTCCCAAGATCCAGGGTCCCTTTGGTCCACGCCCGCAGACGGTCCTCAGTGTCTGTTTCCCCGGGAAAACACTGCTTCCCTCTGGATTCTACCTCATCAGCCTGCCGTCTGCAACACACTCTGTGCATCCTCATGCTCGTCCACGTCTTCAGCTGCCCTGGCTGTGCAGAGAAGGTTTCTCCTCCACAGAAAGGCCTTCCATTTCCCCTTCACCACAGCAGCCAGAGGCCATCAGCCCCTGGAGTCGGAGCAGGGGGAGCTGGGTGCCTTCCTCCCTGGATACAGGTCTCAGGGCCACACCCATTCTTGCCCACCATGCCCCTCGGTGCTAGTTCCTCCACCTGATCATGTCACTAAACATGCTCATCGGCAGCACTTGCTAAATGCACGGGGCAGGTGGGCCAAGCTGCCACCGATGGAGCCATGTAAACTTGGGATAAGTTCAGCGTCCCCTTGAAGTGAAGGACCTCTGTGGAAGCCAGCAAGGAGGTATCGCAAATTTGTCACAAAGGAGCACGCTTTTCCCCATGCGAGAGGGGAGGCTTTTGATGTCCATCTTTTCTAGAAGCAGAGATCCTCTGTAGCATCTGTTTCAATAGGGCTTTGGGCATTTCCTCTCCATGTCAGACTTCCTGGAGGCAAGCCTGGCATCTCACTCCTGCAGATCGCAAGTCAGTTAACATGCACGTGCCAGAGGGGAAGCTAGGTCCCCATCAGGACACAAAGTTTCTCCGCAACTGACAGGCGGTCACACTGTTCTCCTTTAAGGTATCTGTCTACTCCCTCAGGTGCCTGTCGCCCCTGGGAGTGAACCGGGGTGGGCAGGGAGGTTAAGGGGCCCCTGCCTCCACAGGCAGACTCTGAAACCCCCATTCATGCTAGGACGGATGAGCGAGCCCTCGCCTCTCTGCACACTGAGCCGCAGGTCTGCAGAAGCACTGGCTCCCGTTGAGCACACCCGTCTTCACGGCAGCCGTGAGCACACGTGACCATGACATGCCAGTGACCCTCTTCTCCAAGAGGCAACCCCCGGACAAAGCCACACATACTCAGAAACCCAGCAGAGGCCTCCCCCTGTGTAACGGACTGTACCTTTTAGAGGACAAATTGGTCCCCAGAAACGGCCCGAGTCCCCTTTGACCAGCAGGAGCCAGTCTCCTGCATCTCACCCCTCACCTGTCTGCACTTACCCTCTTCCTGAGGCTTGGATGAAGCCCCAGCTTCTGCTGATGTCAGGGTTAATTGTGGATCTGCCCCTCCCCACTGTGGGACCTTGGAGAAGTCACCTCACTCTCTGAGCCTCGGTGTCATCCCCTGTGAATGGAGGTGACCACCTCCATCCCACAGAGGTTCTGGGAGGGCTCAGCGAGGTCACTTGGTCCAGGAGGTCAACAGGACTCCCGTCTGCAGGGAGGACTCAGTGCACTTGCTCCCCTGCTGCTGCTCCCCACCTCCCCGCCTCCCAGGGGGCTGCTCTGCACTGAAGGAGGCTGGCGGGCAGGGTCTCCAAACAAATGGAGCTTGAGGGCACATTCCATGTTAACAGTACAACACCGTGGCCTCTTTTAAGATAACCGGGTCGGTCACGTTGCGTGAGAACCCGGCATGGCCATGGAGCCAGGGGCACCGGGGCGGCTGCCGAGGTCTGAAAGGGCCCCGCCCAGCACCCCACAGAAGAGGAAACGCCTCGCTTCCAACCTTTGGCCTGTCATTCTACCTCGCCCATATACACGCTTTAATTGGTGAATCCAGAAACTGGAAAGCCCTTCATTCCATCATTTTTCTTGAAAGGCAACAAACTAGCCAGATCCCCTGACATTGCATCGGCCTGCAAGTTTATGGTGAAACAAACCTCTGAACTCCTTTCTCAGTAAGAATGTCAGATGCATGGGTGTCTGGGTTGTCTGTTGTTTGTCTTTCCCACGAGACTGGTTTTGGACAAAGTTTGTTTACTTCTGTTTTGTTTCTTCAATGAAATGAAAAGAGCACAACGAGCCGCACGGAAAGGCATATGGGGTTCCTGTAACGCAGGGAACCTGCCTTCGTGCCCAGAATATCAGGGAGAAGTTTATCAGCGCTGACCACTAACATGGCCAGACTCAGCCTTTCTGAGAAGGGGCAGCAGGAAAAGAACTTGCTCATTAACTGCTTGGCCTGAAATGAGACCACCATTCAAACCACAGAGCCAAGGGGTCCACCAGCCCACTAAGAGCAGAGGATGGGCAGCGCTGGTCTGCATAGCTGGCTCGGAGTGCACCACAGAGAGCCTTGCCAGGGTCAACGTCTTGGAACACAGGCCCAGGAGGCCCCTCCTCAGCAAGGTCCTCACCATCACAGGCCCCAGAACCACCGCCTGAGGGTGATGATGACGAAGATGAGTTAAATCCTTGGCCTCTTCGCATCGTGGCAGCTCAAGTTTCTCACCTGCCAGAAGCGTTTCCTGAGTCCATGCAGTCAGAGAGAAAGTAACCTGCCCGCAGGCCAGGCTGGGTGAGGGGCAGAGCTCGGGCCCCTCCCATCCCTCCTCAGTCCTCAGGTGTGAGCACGTGAGGAGGTCACAGGAAGGGATGACCACAGAGCAAGGAGTCCCTCCCTCTCTGCCTGGCTGCCCATCAATTACAAGATGTAAAGTCTCAGCAACCAGAATATTTTTAAATCCTGTGATTTCTCAGGAACCCTAAACCACCAGCTGGCAAAATCCAAAGTTCACCCCCTGCAGTCTTTCTTAGCTTGTCTCTATTCCTGGTGGCTGAGGTCTGTTCAAGCCTCATCTGCATATTAAATGAATCTGCAGGCCAAACCCCTCCCCTCCAGCCAGACTGAGAATGGGAGCCAGGCCAGTGGGGTGTCAGGGAGCTATTTTGGCCAAACTTCCCCAGGCCCGGCTGTATCTGTTCCTGCCTCCAGCAGGAAGTTCAACCTCTAGCAGGAGTTTCCGCAGGTACCACGGGCTTGTCCTCCGTCCTGGTCCTGATGTTGTGCTGAGTGCATCCCCACTTAGGCACGCACCTCAGTGGGGTGCAGCTCCGCCAGCTGGCCTGCCAAGACTTCAGTGCTTCCCACAACCGCCTCCACTGTTGAACTAGAAGGAAGTGTTTCGGAGCTGAAGCCTGAGAAGGGAACGTAACAGGCTGAAGTCTCAAAAAGGACAGGGTTGGGTCGATCCCCGGAACCTATAGCAGCATCCATGGACCTCAGATGGTTCTCTCTGCTGGGCTCACCCTCCTGCCACCAACAGCATCCTGCTCTTACCTCCCAGGGTCAGGGTCAGGTGGTACTGAATCCCAGGACGGGGGGCTAAACACAGGGACAGGCCCAGACTCCCCCATGAGGCAGGGCAACAGGCGCGGGTACTGCTGCTGACAGGCCCTGCAGGAGGGAGGGGTCGCACACACACACAGTGCAGGCTGCCTGTGCACGGCCAAGCCTGTCTGAAGCCTTCCTTGTGTTCACGTTCCAGAAGATTATGAAACGGCTGATAAAGAGATACGTCCTGAAGGCCCAGGTGGACAGAGAAAACGACGAAGTCAACGAAGGTGAGAAACCGGATGGGTGCCCCTCGGGGCGGTGGGAGTCAGCACGGCCTCACCAGGCTGCAGCCAGGGTGTGGTGGGCAGGTCTGCGCTCCTGTCTGGAGGCCCCGGGAGGCCCATGTTCGTGCTCGCCAGGTGCCCGCAGGTGCGGTCCCACGCAGCTGTGAGACTGGGGTCTCTAGTCCCTTGCCAGCTGTCAGCTGGGCAGCCCTTAGCTCTGACCTGGAGGCCACCCTCCGGTCCACCTGTGGCGGGAGCCTCTTCATCTCAGAACCAGCACCAGGGAGCCCCCAGGCTGCCGCCTCTCGTGCTCCCTCTTCATCATGTCTCCCTGGCCCCTCCTCTGCCTTCCTCTTCCACTTGGAAAGACTTGTGACTAGATTAGATGAACCAAAGTCGTCTCCCTATTTAAAGCCAGCTACTTAGTCACCCTAATTCCATTTACAAGTATGGTTCCCCTTCGCCACGTAACCAACATATCCATAGATGGGACAAAGGGATTGGGACCTGGATTTCTTCGGGGTAATTTTGCTGCCTGTCACAGTGGTGGCTGCCCTGAGTCAGCCTCAGGGCCATCGAGGTCAGGATGGCCCAAAATTCCTCACTCCGTGGGCACACGTGCACTCCTTCCGACTTTGCCACAGCCCAGGTCCAGCTGCCCCGCCCTGTCTCACCCCCAGGCTCTCGGAATCGGGCAAGCCCAGTGCTTCTCCACCCCCGAGACCCGCTTGTTAAAGATGCCCATCCAGACCTCATGAACCAGGCCCCTCCATGAATGAAGGCACTAGGACTCCCCCTTGACTGAGCCACAGGGGCCAACAGGAAGAGCCTGGCCACTGTTAGTGACCCTCTGCTTCCTCCTGGGGCACCCCCAGGCCGACACCATCTGAGGTCAGAGCAGCAGCCCTTTAACCCAACCCCACTTTGGGTCTCAACTAGAAAACTGCAGGTGTCAGGCCAGCCAGGCTCAAGCAGTGTGTCACTGTGAGTGGCAGGAAGGTCCCTGACCACAGACAGAGGGGCTGCCCAGGTTTCATGCCGCTAGAATCACACCATGGGAGTGGCTCTCAGTGGCGCATCCAGTGAGCTTTGTGGGATGCCCAACCCAACCAGGCTGCACCTTTAAAATCTCAGCGTTGTGTGTACGTGAGGCACCCCTAGAAAACAGACACAAACAGCGTGTCCCCAGGAGGCAGACTCCCTGTGAGCCAAGCCCAGGATCCACGACGTCAGGCAAGAGCCTTTGACTCCCCTTCGTGGTTAAGAAGGTTCCCACAGCCGAGGCCCATGTGGACTTGAGACCACGTGGTTCACTGTGGAAGTACGTGAAGTCCCCACGCAGCGGCACCCTGCTATGGAAAGAGGCAATGGCAGGCCTGCTGCAGGGCCCTGTGTCGCACTCTGCTTGCACGGTCTGGGTGGACCCTGCTCCCGCGAGGCTGCTAGTTCTGCAGCCAAGCAGACCAACGTGCCACGCTGCTCCCTCCACACGTGGGGGTTTCTCCCCTCTGCAAGTAAAGACAGGACAGTACAGGGGGAGTCACGAAAACCAGGTGCTACTCAGAGCACTGGCCCTAAGAGCAGTGCTCCAGCCGCCGAGGTATTAAACTGGTGCTGGTACTCACAGTCCTGGCCTTGACTCCTCCCACTACCTGAAACCCTCACCAGAGCACTCGGCCAGGAGTGGCAGGAGAAGGGGCTCAAATGGAGGGCTGTGTCCCTCAGTGGAGCAGCTGGGTGGCACTTAGGTCAAAACGGAGCTCCCGTCCCCTCACCTCCACCCCTGGTGGGCTGGACTGGCAACCTGGCACTCTGCTGGTAAGATGCACTCTCAAATGTGTGTGGCACGTGCCTCTGCTGACTGCTCACACTCACCAAAACCCCATCTGTTCTTGCAGGTGAGCTGAAGGAAATCAAGCAAGACATCTCCAGCCTGCGCTACGAGCTCCTCGAAGAGAAATCTCAAGCGACCGGCGAGCTGGCCGACCTGATCCAGCAGCTCAGTGAGAAATTTGGGAAGAACTTAAACAAAGACCACCTGAGGGTGAACAAGGGTAAAGACATTTAGCAGCCCACATGGGCGTCTGTGACTTCTACCAGCATTCCAAGGCCAGGTTGAATGTCCTGGCCACCAGCCCTGGTGGGCAGGGGTCCCGAGCCCAATCCTCTGGGACCCTACGGGGGCCACTGGCTCTGTCCTGAGCAGTCTTGCTGGTGTCTGCAGCCCAGGGGCTGCCTGGCCCCAGGACTGCCGTGAATCTAGGCTGTTGGGTGAGAAACATGACCACAGGAGGGGAGGAAGTGCCCCCCACACACACACGTGTGAAAACTTCAGTCCAGCCGCAGTGACCTGCATCCGGTGGCCAGTGCAGGAAAGGCCTTCTGGGATGCACACGCTCCCTCCCCTGCACACAGAACGCGGCCCTGTCTGTGTCCTGGGAATACAAACCACCTCATCCCATGCGCCCCTCTCACCCTCCCTGCCCCCCACACACATCCAAACAGAACCGGGAGGTGACCTGTGACCTACTCTTAAGTGCCAGATGAGAACACAGCCTACTAGCAACATAGTTCTATTTGTTTATAAAAGAAAAAAGTTTAAAAATCCTAAATCAAAAATTGTACTGTAGGTAGCACTGCTCAAAATCCAAATGATGTATTTTTACCTTTACTAAGATTATCTTGTATTCACTATTTTTACCTGAAATGAAAAGGAATAAAATTACCTCACGATAGCCTGGGAGCCTCTGCGGTGTGCGGCCTCCTGCCGCCCTGTGCCCTTCAGGAGAAGGGCTCAGGAGCCATGGACCTCGACTCTGGGGAGAGAATGGGGCCAGTGCAAGGGGAGAAGACACTAACCACCCCCCAATCCCCACCCCCCTGTCAAGAGTCCTGCATCCAGGACCCCCACCTCCAAGTCCGTCCTCCTATTCCCAGACCTAATGACCCCAACCTCAGCAAGGTCAGGAAGGAGGAAAAGGAAATGGTGTGGGACCCAGAGAGGTTTCGCCTGCCCCACCTGTCTCCCTCTCCCCACTGTGGGAGGGGCCAGGTACCAGAGAGAAAGGGAGCCAAAAATCAGTCTGAAAAAGGAGCCTAGGTGTGAGTGGGGAGAGTGGCCACCAGAGGGCGCACCAGTCCCAAACAACACCCATTCGAGCAGGTTGACGAAGGCGCTGGATTTCGGGAGAGCCTGCTGGTCCCAAGGAGGGCCAGGCACGAGCTGTGGCTCTGCGTGCCTTAGTCCCCTACTGCCTCACAGCAGTCCTGAGCAGGATCACAAACTCAGGTGACTTGTGGACACCCTGGGAGAGTAAAATAGGTGTTTATGTATGCATGCTGGGGGGCGGGGCTTGTTTCGTGACTACAGTATGTCTTCAGAGATGAAAGCTTCTTACTCAACTCTGCTCTAAGAGCAAATCCAATGCAGAGATGAACAACACTGCAGGCGGTCCCAGCAGTCGGGTGGGGGGGGTGGGTGCAGGTCTGTGACCAAGGGGCTGTGGGCGTGCCAGGCAATAATGCAGGCCAACCACACTAGGCCCAGCCAGCTGAGCCAAAAGGAACACAGGCCCGGCTTTGCCAAATCTTACCAATTTCTGGCCTGTGTTGAGGGAGGCCACAGTTGTTGGGGTCCCGGTGACTGGAGAAGATCCCCTGAACCATGGCACCACCACCCCAAACTCAAACGAGAAACAGAGGCGTCTGCAGGGCAGGGGGTGTGGTGTGTGTGGGGGAGGGCCTTACAGATGTGAGTTCTGTTCCGGGAGCAGGGGGCTTCCGGGTGGGTCCACAGACTGACTTCAGCCGCCTGTGGGGCCGGAATGCCCATCGGACAGCATGCTTGTCCCCCGTGCTGCGCTGTCCTGGAGCTTTGCTCAGGCAGTGGCCCCGCCAGCGAGGGCCCATGCCTCCAGAGGTATTTACTGAGCCCCTCGGCCTTTCTGGGGATGAGACCCAGGCTTCCAGAGTGGCTCCTTTGGAAGCCTGGACGCGGAATCTGAAGGCGAACATGCTGTGTTGGAAGAGAAACCGATTTATCTAGGGCACAAGTTACCCATGTTTCTGGAAGGTTCACTTTCCAATCCCTCACTCGTCTTCATCAGAATGCTAATAAACACTCCTAAGACGCATTATTCAGTCTCCCTATCTGCCTTCCACCAGAGGCAGCCGGCAGCCCCATTTTTTACTCCCGGGTGGCCTTTCTCTATCACACCCACGTCTCCAGGCCTCCCTGTAAGGAGATAAAGGAAAACAGGTCCCACGAAGTAATTAAAAACTGGGAAGGGAAACTGGCACCACCCATTAGCTGTGGATGGCACACCTGGGAGGCAAAGGTAGTCCAGGGACCATTCATGGCTGCAGGAAGAGCGTGGAGGAGGAGAGGAACCCCTCTTTTGTCACAAGCTGTTGGAGAGGCCTGGAACTGAGGGCGGGCAGAGCCATCCGCCCGGAGCCAGGGCAAGAGCTCAGTGATTTTCCAGGAACTGACAACCTCCCACACTCCCCACTTCTCGGGCTCCTGCCAAGTTAGCAGTTCTCCGAGACAACAGGAGAGTGAGGCCTGGAGTCTGGGCAGGCGGGGGTTGGGGGGTGCGGCCTCAAGGGCAGACAACAGGAGAAAGGGCCCAAATGCTTCCTGAAAAGTCCACAGACACCCCCAAAACCTGCACCCTTGCTGAAGCCCCAGACTCGTCGCCTCGCATCACTCTGCACACTGTCCTCGCTCGGTCTGTCACTGAAGCACTCCGTGACACCTGTGCCCCCCGCCCAGGGGAGGTTCCGTGCTGGGCCTAGTTGGTCCCACCCACACTGTGTACTGGCCCAGAGCCCAGGAGTGGCCACTCACTGCAGCCCTGCTGGACCCCCATTGTCTGAAATTGCCCCAGACGGCACCGTTGGGCTCTCAAACCCTGGTGAGTTCCAAGGAAATAGAAGCCACCCCTGCCCACAGCCTGAGCCAGACAGCCCCAGGGCAGATCTGGCTGAGCACTCGCTGAGGGGCTAGGTCCAGGTTGGCAAGTAACAGAGGTTAAGCAGCAAGCTCCCCAGCAACTTGTCACCTTCTGATGGCTCATAATAGGGCTCCACAAATCCTAGTGTCACTTCCTGGGCAAAACCCCCAATCAGTCCCCAGGGCTGTTCTTACAGGATGCATCTCACACCCTGGAGAAAGCACAGCGGCTCCTCTGCCCATTGTCACTGGTCACCTCTCCCAACGAGGCCCAGAAGACACACAAAAAAGGCCAGCACAGCCCCAGCTGTGGTCCCTAATGTAGGTGCAACTCTGTGGAGGCCCTTCCAAGCACCACAGGCCTGGCGAGGCCACTGACAGACACCTTCAAGTCTGTTGCCCTCCTCACCCAGAGGCGGGGGTGAGACGCCGCACCCAGCACAGAGCACAAAGTCTGGTTAAAAATAAGAGGCCTCACCACCTGTCACCCCTCCGAGTGCTCATCAGGCTCCTGTGCAGTGCAGGCCAGAGGCCCCTGGAGCTGACAGAAATTGGGGGTCTGATCCGCTGGGGCAGGGAGCCACCACACCCTCTGTTTGTATCCCAGCTCTGCCCCTAGTGCCTCAGAGGGCGGTGGTGGTGCCAGAGGGCAGGGGCTCCGGGAGAGACTCGGGCTGTAAGTCACCGCAGGTGTTAGTTAACCAGGCAGCCCAGGCCCTTCAGCCGCCTGCAGACTCGGTGAGCTCGGGCCTGCACAGACTCCCTGCCCAGCGTTTCTCCCTCCCTTCGCCTCACCCCAGCCGAGCAGCTAGAATGTCCTATGCCCTTTGCCTCAGGGAAGGAATGACACAAACAGGAAAAATAAAGGGGACCCAGGTTTGGGTTCCCAAAGGCCTGAGCCTTTGAAGGCAGACAATTGAGGGAAGAATCCCAAAGTTTCAGAGAAAGCGTATTTGAGGAGCACTGGGCTCATCCCACCCAGGAACGCTCCCCTCAGACTGAGCGGGAGAGGAGTGGGGGTGGGGGACGGCAGCCTGGCCTTGCCTGTGTGGGAAAACGGGACCGCAGCTATGCGGCCACCAGCGCTCCCACTGGCTCCCAGGGAGGCCTGGGCCAGAGGGAGGGAGGGGCACCCCCCAGCCCAGGCCAGGGCCAAGCGCCCTTTCATCACAGGACATTTGAAAAGCGTGGCCCCCTCAGAGTGTCGGAGATTGAGATAACTGGGTCAAACAGAGCCTGGCATGTGCTGACAAGGATGATGCAGTGTCAGCTGTGCCAGCTGACAGAGAGGGGTGCCCCCAAGTCCAGTGGCACTGACTGCATTCATACTTGGGCCGACGATCCACCCGCCCAACTGCATGCTGGGAAAGAGAAGGCAAATTTGGGTGTCCATTGGGACACCCAAATACAAGTTCACGGGACACTGTCAGGTGTCCAAGTGCAGATGCAGACACTCCTGGGAGATGACAATTGTAGCTGCCACTTCCACCCACTCACCTGCAGACAGTGAACACAGGGAAAGCAGGAGAAGGTGGGCGGAGGGGGCCAGGCAGGGAACCGGCTTGTACCGGCTGTGACCCCTCCTTGGCTGGAAACTGATCTTGCCACCCCCCACCACAGGCTGTCACCTGACCCACTGACCCCACTGGCCAGAGTATCCAGTGCCCCTGAAATCGACATGATCCCAAGCAGAGCAAGCATCTTCCTGCCTTGAGATTTGAATATATTATGGGGACACCGGGAGAGAGATGTCCTTTCTCCAGCTGGGTCCCTAAATGGGAGCCTGTGACACTGGAACACGGGTAGATCCTTCCCTGCCACAGGGACAGGGACTGTCTCCCAATAAAGTCACAGCAGAGAGACAGAGGAGAAGGGAGAAGGGGAGGGGAGGGAAGAGGAGAAAAGAGAAGGCGAGTAAAGAGGGGAGAGTGAGGGAGGGGAGCTGACTGACACTCACCCCTGACAACCCCTGAATGGGGACCTAGTCTGGAAGCATTCTCAGCCTCGCCACCACATAAACCCCATTTTTGTAGGGGATAAGTTTGCACTAGGTTTCTGAGTCGCCAGAGTCCTGACAAACACAGAAAGGACGCTGGACTTCCCTGTCCCGCCCTCGCCCTGGGGTTGACTGTGCTGCTTCTGTGGTTCATGGCGCCTGAGAGCCAGGAGCTGCCCCAGCTGTTTCTCTTGAGACTGGGGGAGGTCCTGGACAACGGGGCGGCCCGGGGCTGGTGAGACGGTGCCAGAGCGTGTCCACAGCAGCTGGACTTTGGGTGCTGGTGGCGCATGCACAGCAGGCCTGGTGGGAGGACCCTCTCACGGCTCTGCCCAGCCTCCAGCTCTGGAAGGATCCAGAATGAGCACCCAGGACACTTGTGGGCGCCTGTGAGGCACCTCTTCACAGCTGTCCCAGCAGCAATCAAGCCACAGGGTGGCAAAGCAGAGAAAGAGACAAGGCAGTCAGAATGGCGACTACAGTTATCACCCTTTTTTGTGGGGTCACCACTCAGAGACTCCAGAAGACCTTATGGGGGTGACCAGTTCTGACCAGCGAGGCTCCTGCTATAAATAGGAAATACATAGCCTCGTTTTGCAGACACAGGATGGGGAACTATTTGCGTTACATACATAAAACTCAGCATTGGATTAAGGAGACTTTTGCCGCTCTCCATGAGCACAGATCACTGGTGTCACACGAATAGTAGCATCTTTACCACGAACGCAGTTTCCAGACCAGTGGTGGCCGGGGGGGTGGGTACTGACTGCCCCCACCTGAGCTAAGTCAGTCTGGAGAGAGAGGAAGTAGCTCTTGGATTCTGTCAATGACAGGACAGAAGAGAGCCCGGTTTGGTGCTCAGCCCAATCAATCTCGGAGGGACATCCCGTCAAGAGACCCTCTGGTGCCTCCCGGACCACGGAGCCTAATCAGAAGCCCCCGAAGCCCAGGGGGCCTGGCTGAAGGTGGCTGTTCCATCTGAATGCCAATCTGCTCTTTTAGATGCGTCCTCAAGCAAAGAAGCTCACAGCTTCATCACTGTCTGTCACCCACAGCAGGGACAGAGTGTGGCTTCTGCATTTCAGCAAAGGCCACAGGGCGGGGGAGGGTGGCGTGGGGAGGGAGGAGGCCCTTCCCCCCGAAGATGAACAGCCGTGTTCGATTTGTCCTGGAACGTCTAAGCCTGTGTGTCCCCAGGGTCAGCTCGGAGGGGAATGGTTTCCACCGTGCGGAGGTGGCGGGAGAGGACGGCACAGGTACATCAGCACTGCAGTCACTCTGGACAGATTTTCAGTTTTCCTCCCAGCTGGCAGAAATACCACTTTCCCGGCTCCAAAAGCCCTTCCAGCCTCTCCGCCTGCTGCACACACAGGACATGACAGATGTCGCCGGAGGTGAAACAAAAGGGACCTCTTCCTGAAAGCGGAGCCCGCAGGCTGAGAGGAGAGGGCAGCTGCGTGAGGAAGCCAAGAGGACTGTCACGCCCCACAGGACCTAGGTGACGCCACCGCGGTCACAGGCCGCTGCCTGGGTAGCTCTGAGGACAGCCAAGATGTGCCAAGCCCACAGGGTGCGGTGGGCCGCTCTGGCAGCACCACACGCTCAGGACGAGGAGGGTCCACAGGTGATCATGGGACCTGGGCCCACGTGCCCAGCACTCCAAGCAACGGGAAGAGGAGATGCAGCCCCACACACGCTCTCGCGGGCTCCGCCCGGCAGCAGAGGCCTGCAGGCCGCCCAACGCCAGGACCGCTCGTCGGTCCACCTCCAGGGCGCCTGGGAGCCAAGTGCCAGAACCGATGCGGAAGAGGCGGCGGCAGTGTGAAGCCGCAGCACCCAGAGTAAAAACAGCCGACCAAGCGCTCACCTGCCAGGCCTCTGAGTCTCCTCGGGACCCACCGTGGCTGCCCCGGGCGGGGCGCGGCCCGCAGAGCACAGGAGCCCGGCCCCACGCTGCCTCCCGGAGTCGTGCTGCGGCGCCCAAGGCCAGGGGATGGCAGAGCCTCAGCCCCGCGTGCCTGTGGACGGAGCGCAAAGGACACAAGCCCCCGCCCGGCAGCTGTCCTGGCCCACGGAGTGTTTGAGCTGCATCCCGAGAAAGGCAAACGTGGTGAACCATGATCTCAGCGGCCCAGCGAAACGCACCTCCAGGCTCAGCTGCCCTCACCCCTGCCCAGGTGAATGCTGGGCGTGGCCACGTGAATTCCGTGAGCCAATGGGATGCCAGCAAGCTCAGCGAGGGCAAAGGCCCCAGGAGCACGTGCCCCGGGAGCACGTGCCAGCCCTGGCTGGTCCCCTGAGGACAGGCGAGGCTGTGCTGCAGAGAAGCCGTGGTACTGGCTGCAGGAACAGGGAGCGGGGCAGCGCAGGAGCAGGGGAGGCCTCCATCCTTTCCGTCCAGCCCAGCTCCCCACTGAGTGAAGCTACAGGCGTGAGCCTGCGCCACGGAACAGAAAACTGTCAGCCACGGGATCAAAAGAAATGAAGTGTTTTAAGCCACTCAGTTCCGAAGCACTGTGTTACCCCCACAGCAGATAACTCAAAGGGAGCTGGAGATGGTTCGGGAACTTTCCACACCATCTTCAGACCAACCATAGCAGAGGAGTCACACCCACTCACCCCGACAGAATGACACTCGGAGCACAGCCATCAGCTGCGGGCTGCTGGTGTTAGGGGCCCCAAATGCCCAGGTCGGCTTTACTCCACAGTTTCTTATAAAGAAACCCTGTTTCTTTCCACCAATAGCTGCCCCCCCCTCAAAAAAAAAAAAAAGCTCTGGTCATCTTGCAGAAGGATGCACCCATTGTTGAGCCAGCGAATGCAGCCCGTCAAGGCAGCCATCCGCTAAACTCACACACCGCTGCGTGCGTAGCACTGACGGTGCCATGGACTCTCGGCGCGGGGGGAGCCCGCAGGCTCCCTGGAGGGAGGGGAAGGAGCCTGGGAACAGCGAGGCAGGCTTGTGCGGCTTTTAATGAGTGGTAGACAATACGGAGGGGCTGTCACACAGCAGTCAGTGAGTCACTCCCAATGGGCAATGATAAGACTGCCTTCGATTTCACATCCCTTACCTCATTTAATTGGAACCACCACCCCCTGCAGTGGGCAGAGCAGGATGAATTACCTCCTTTGCATAGAGGGAGCTCAGGTGTGCAAGGGTCCCACTGAGTGGGACCTCCATCAACAAAAAGTTCAACCCCTGGGTCCTCTGAGCCCCATGAACTGGACTAGGTGTGGAGTGGGTGCCAATGAAGGCCACTGAACGGGAGGAATGCCCTCAGGCTGGACAAGTGTGGAAGCACTGCCTGTGCGGGGTGGAGGGTGGTCCTCACCGGGTGTTTCTCACAGCGGTCCCCAGACCTCCTGCCTGCGCACCCCCTCCAACACTCCTTAGTGATGTGGACCTACAGACCAGGAGCAGGGCCTAGGAATCTGCATTTTATGAAGCTCCCCAGTAACTGCAATGGTCAACCATATTTGAACGCTACTGCCCCAGAAGTCAACTTGCCAGATGGTGCAGTTTTCAAGTCTCCTGCCGAGTGGGGGGTGGAAATGGAGCTGGGGACTCAGTCCAGCACTGTGGCTAGCTTGCTCCGCCAGGGAAGTGGGGCTACTTGCATTTCGGAAGGATGTGTAAGATGTGGACACATGGACAAGGGGATAAAGCATCGGAGGCACCGAGAAAGAAGTTGGGGTGACGAGCGCACTCCCGCTCCACCTGCACTGCTCATCCATCACTAAACAGCATCATTTTGAAAGCGAAAACTCAGTAAATGGTCAGGAGGGTTGGGGTAATAACACTTTCCAGGCCTCGTTTGGATTTGGCCTCCTGTTTCTTAGAGGTGGGGAAATGCCACTCCGGAACACGGGCAGGGTCCCCCCACTCTGTCCTGGGATCTTGGGGCTCACCTGGAGTCAGAGAGCAGACCCTGAGGCAGACAACCTGTCCGGAAGAGGACAGCAAGCTTCCCAGGTGTCCTGGTGTTGATCCCAAAGGGGAGAGGGACCCCTCCCACCTGTGAGGACGGGATCTGCCCTGAGATGCAGGGAGAAAAGCTGGCAGCTGGCAGAAAGGGGAAGGGAAGACACAGGACTGGCTTCTCACATTTGAGATCTGCCCATTCGTTTTTTAACCACCTTTTCCTACTCTTTGTGATAGAACCGGAGCCACTTCCGATCTGTATCAGAGGAAATGTGCTATGAGTGTGTGCTCATAAATAGACCCAGGTAATTCACTGTTTAATAATCGGCGTGTTTCTCCCTCCAGCTCACTAAGCCTCCCCCTCCTTCCTCCCGTTCTATTTTC
Source organism: Tonatia bakeri (assembly GCA_004024845.1). NCBI lineage: Eukaryota > Metazoa > Chordata > Mammalia > Chiroptera > Phyllostomidae > Tonatia > Tonatia bakeri. The sequence goes on along the minus strand of PVIA01013560.1, from coordinate 1,369 downwards.
ATCCGGTCACTCCCAGGTGGGGATTCTTTAAAGGGGCCCAGCGGGTTTGTCATCCTTTCCCTTTCCTTCCAAACAGCCCCATCAGCCGAGGGTGGGCCTTTTCCTCGTGATTCAGAGTGAGGCTCCAAGCCGGGCTCTAGGGGCCAGAGGAGCAGATTCCGAGCAAGGGCGCTGCCTCAGCAGCCTGGGCAGTGGAAAGGCCAGACTCCGGCTCAGCAGATGCCAGCGCAGACCCTCCTGCCTGGGGCACGGAGCAGAGACCATCTGCCTCCACAAAGCCAGAAATGATGAGCCTATCCCTTCCACCTTAGCTGTCCTCTCAAGTGAGTGCGGAGAGGATGATAGTGTCCTGATGATGCTATTGTCTCGTCAGCAGCGTCATCATCGTCATTGTGGTGAATCAGGGCCTGTCAGGCCAGCAGGGCAGGTCGGGGCGCCAGGGTCTGAAGGAAGCGTGATGGAGGAAGAACTTAAGGACCAAGGACCCCAGAGAGGGAAGAGAAATAAAAAACCAAATTACTTCTGTGGTTTTTTAATACTGTTTTTTAAAACATGATTATTCTCATTACAAAAGTAAACCATGGTTACTGGAGAAATTTCACAACCTCAGCACTCAAAAAGAAAATGAAAATCTCCCTTAATCCCATCACACGGAGATCATTATTTACTTGTGGTTTCGGTACATATTTGTATCAGTCTTAATCTACAAATCCAAGTGGGTATGAAATGTTACATGATTTTTCCCCTAGTCTCTGTGAGGCACTCCCCACATCCCCACCCCGCCCCACCCCCAACTGTTCCCCGGAAATGGTTCCAGTCTCAGCTCCGTCTGGTCCGCACCCCTCCTCGCCCCAAGCTGTGCTAGTAAGCTGTGAAGAAGATGGGTGGGGGCCATCCCGACCATAGTCCTCTGTGTGGGCGTCCACCCAGCGCCTGCTGTTCTCTTTGCTTCCTAAAGGTCAGTCCTGCAGGCCACTGCCGCAGGGAGCCTCGTTCCCATTTGATTGATTTGAGAGAGAGAAACATTGACTCGTTGTTTCACTTACTGATGCATTTAGTGGCTGCTTCTTGTATGTGACCTGACTGGAGATAGAACCCACAACCTTGGTGTTTAGGGACGATGCTCCAGCCAGCTGAGATGCCTGGCTAGGGCTCATGCCCTTCTTAAAACACTTTGGAGTCTTGGGAGCCAGAGAACGCCAGCTGCGCCCTCTTGGGCACTTCCAAGCACACTTAGGTGAGCTTGTGGGAATTATCCTTTCACTTCACACCGCTGGGGCTGGGGAAGCCATCCACAGTCTGAGGGCTTCTGCCTCAAGAATGACACCAAGGAAGGTGTTTATTATCTTTCTCTCTTCACCTTCATCCT
>PVIA01013559.1:0-31637 GCA_004024845.1 Tonatia bakeri | reverse complement strand
AGGTAGAAAATAGACAGGGGGAGGGTAGGAATAGTATGGGACATGTAGACACTAGAGAACTTATGACACATGGACATGAACTAAAGGGGGGAATGAGGGTGGGAGGGGATGGGCAGGGTGGTGGGGAGTGAGGGGGGAAAATGGGCCAACTGTAGTTGCATAATCAATAAAATAAAGAATTAAAAAAATTAAAAAAAAAGAAATACAAATTGGTGATCACAAAATAGTCATGAGGATATAAAGTACAGCACAGGGAATATAATCAGTAATATTGTAATAACTATGTATGGTGCCACATTTGTACTTGAAATATTGGGAGGACCACCTCATGAAGTATGTGATCATTTAACCACTGTGATGTACACCTGAAACTAATACAAAATAATCTTGAATGTAAACTGTATTTGAAAAAATAAAAAAAACAATTCCCCTATTGTTAAAAATTAAGATTTTTCTCTTTTTAATATAATAAAAATACAACAAAAGGATAAAAATGTTACCTAACTTACACAATTCTTTTAGGAAAGCACCTAGCTCATAGCACATACACAATAAATAAGCTTTTACTTCATTTCTTTACCTCATTTGTCTCCCCAGCCAAACTTCAAAAGGTAAAGGAGAAAACCCATTGTCAGTTGACTTAGGAGAATATATTGTAATTAATTTTTGAAAGGATGTACTTCAAAACCTACACTTTTATCATTGGTAAAAGAAGGCACTTTTAAAAAAAAATTATTTTAATAGCTGTTAAAGTACAGTTTTCAGTCCTTTACTCCCATCCCAGCCCACCCACCCATTCCTCCCCACCTCCCTCCTATTTCCACTCCCCTAGTTCTTGTCCATGTGTCCTTTATATTTGTTCTTGTAAACCCTTCCCATTCTTCCCTGAAATTCCCGTGATATTTCCTCCCCTCTACCCTCTGGTCACTGTCAGCCTGTTCTCTATTTCAGTGTCTTTGGTTATATTTTGCTTGCATGTTTGTTTGTTTTGTTGTTTAGGTTCTTGTTAAAGGTGAGATCATATGGTATTAGACATTCACTGCCTGGCTTACTTCACTTAGCATGATGCTTTCCAGCTCCATCCATGCTGTTGCATAGGGTAGGAGCTCCTTCTTTCTTTCTGCTGCATAGAACTCCATTGTGTAAATGTACCATAGTTTTTTGATCCATTCATTTACTGATGGGCATCTAGGTTGCTTCCAGCACTTGGCTATTGTAAATTGGGCTACTATGAACATTGGGGTGCATAGGTTCTTTTGGATTGCTGTTTCAGTGTTCTTAGGATATAGTCCCAGCAGTGGAATTGCTAGGTCAAAAGGCAGATCCATTTTTAGTTTTCTGAAGAAATTCTATACTATTTTCCATAGTAATACCAGTCTGCAATCCCACCAACAGTGTAATAGGGTTCCCCTTTCTCCACAATCTCTCCAACACTTGTTACTTGTTGCTTTGTTTATGATGGCCATTCTGACTGGTGTGAAGTGGTATCTCATTGTGGTTTTAATTTGCATCTCTCTGGTGGCTAGCAATATTGTGAATCTTTTCATGTGTCTCTGGATCCTCTGTGTGTCCTCCTTGGAGAAGTGTCTGTTCAAGTCCTTTGCCCATTTTTTTTTATTGGGTTGCTTGTCTTCTTAGAATGGAGTCGTGTAAGTTCTTGAATATATTTTGGAGATTAAACTCTTGTCCGGAGTATCATTGGCAAATATGTTTTCCCATACAGTTGGATCTCTTTTTATTTTAATACTGTTTTCTTTAGCCGTGTAGAAGCTTTTTATTTTGATGAGATCCCATTTGTTTATTCTTTCCTTTATGCCCCTTGCTCTAGGGGACATGTCAGTAAAAATGTTGCTGCGTGAAATATCTGAGATTTTCCTGCCTATGTTCTCCTTTAGGACTTTAATGGTGTCATGGTTTATATTTAAATCTTTTATCCACCTTGAATTTATTTTTGTATATGATGTAAGTTGGTGCTTGAGTTTCATTTTTTTTTTTTTTGCACGTAGCTGTCCAGTTCTCACAACACCATTTGTTGAAGAGGCTATTTTTACTCCATTTTATGTTGCTGCCCACTTTGTCAAATATTAATTGACCGTAGAAACTTCGGTTTATTTCTGGGCTGTCTGTTCTGTTTCATTGGTCCATGTGCCTGTTTTTATGCCAGTACCAGGCTGTTTTGATTACAGTGGCCTTGTAATACAGTTTAGTATCAGGTATTGTGATCCCTCCTACTTTATTCTTCTTTCTCAAAATTTCAGCAGCTATTCAGGGTCATTTATGGTTCCATATAAATTTTTGAAGTGTTTTTTTCTATGTCTGTGAAACATGCCATTGGTACTTTAATAGGAATGCATTGAATGTGTAAATTGCTCTGGGTAGTATGGACATTTTGATGATGTTAATTCTTCCAATCCATGAACATGGTATATGTTTCCATTTGTTTGTGTCTTCCTTGATTTCTTTCTTTATTGTTGTATAGTTTTCTGAATACAGGTCTTTTACCTCTTTGGTTAGGTTTATTCCTAGGTATTTTATTTTTCTTTTTGCTATATTGAATGGGATCTTTTTCTTCATTTCTGCTTCTGCTGTTTCATTGGTGGTGTACAAAAAAGCCTTTGATTTCTGGATATTGACTTTGTATCCCGCTGTTTTGCCAAATTCGTTTATTCGGTCAAGCAGTTTTTTGGTAGAGTCTATAGGATTTTCTACGTACACTATCATGTCGTCTGCAAACAGCGACAGTTTTGTTTCCTCCTATCTGATTTCAATACCTTTTATTTCCTTTTCTTGTCTGATTTCTGTGGCTAAAACTTCCAATACCATGTTGAATAGAAGTGGTGAAAGTGGACAACCTTGTCTTGTTTCTGATCTTAGTGGAAAAGATTTTAGTTTTTGCCCATTGAGTATGATGCTGGCTGTAGGTCTCTCATATATGGCCTTTATTATGTTGAGGAATGCTCCCTCTATTCCCACTTTGCTGAGTCTTTTTATCATAAATGGGGGTTGTACCTTATCAAATGCTTTTTCTGCATCTATTGATTTTTGTGATCATGTGATTTTTGTCTTTGCTTTTGTTTATATGATGTATTACATTTACTGATTTGCAAATATTGAACCATCCTTGCATCCCTGGGATGAATCCCATTTGGTCATGGTGTATGACTTTTTAATGTATTGTTGGATGTGGTTTGCCAGTATTTTGTTGAAGATTTTAGCATCAATGTTCATCAGAGATATTGGCCTGAAGTTTTCTTTCTTTGTTGTATCTTTATCTGGTTTTAGAATTAGGATGATGTTGGCCTCATAAAAAGAGTTTGGGAGTCTTCCATCATTTTGGATTTTTTGGAATAGTCTGTGAAGGATAGGGGTTAGCTCTTTCTTAAATGCTTTGTAGAATTCTTCTGTGAAACCATCTGGTCCAGGGCTTTTGTGTGTCGGGAGTTTTTTTATTACTGCTTCAGTTTCATCTGCTGTTATTGTTTTGTTCAGGCTTTCTGCTTCTTCATCATTGAATTTTGGAAGATTATATTTTTCTAGAAATTTGTCCATTTCACCTAAGTTTTCAAATTTCTTGGCATACAGTTCTTCGTAGTAATTTCTTACAATCCTTTGTATTTCTGTGGTGTCAGTTGTAATCTCTCCTCTTTCATTTCTGATTGTGTTTATTTGGGTCTTCTCTCTTTTTTTCCTGATGAGCCTGCTTAAAGGCTTGTTGATTTTGTTTATCTTTTCAAAGAATCAGCTCCTGGAATCATTGATCCTTAGAATTGTGCTTTTAGTTTCTATGTCATTTAATTCTGCTTTGATCTTGGTTATTTCCTTCCTTCTACTTACTCTGGCCTGTCTTTGTTGTTGTTCCTCTAGTTCTTGTAGACATAGGGTTAGGTTGTTTGTTTGAAATGTTTTTATCTTTTTTAGGTAGGCCTGTATTGCTATTAACTTCCATCTCAGGACTGCCTTTGCTGTGTCCCATAAGTTTTGGGTTGTTGTGAGTTCATTTTCATTTGTTTCCAGAAACATTTTGATTTCTTCCATAATTTCATTCTTGACCCTTTCATTGTTTAATAGCATGCTATTCAATCTCCATGATTTTGAGTGTTTTGGGTTTTTTCCTTGGGGTTGGTTTCTAGTTTCAGTACCTTGTGATCCAAGAAAATGCTTGGTATGACTTCAGTTTTCTTGAATTTGTTGAGGTTTGTTTTGCATCCTATCATGTGGTCTATCTTTGAAAATGTCCCATGTGCATTTGAAAAGAATGTGTATTTAGCTTCTTTGGGATGGAGGGCTCTATATATGTCAGTTAAGTCCATTTCATCTAGGGCATTGTTCAATGCCATAATATCTTTGTTGATATTTTGTTTGGAAGGTCTGTCCATTTTTGACAGTGGGGTGTTAAAATCCTCCAGTATAATTGTGTTGCTGTCAATATCTTTCTTGAATTCCTCTAAATTTTTCTTTACATATTTGGGTGCTTCTGTGTTGAGTGCATATATATTTACAATGTTTATGTCTTCTTGATGGATTTTGCCCTTGAGTATTATGAAGTGACCTTCTAGGTCTCTCTTTATGGCCCTCTTTTGGAAGTCTATTTTGTCTGATACGAGTATTGCTACTCTGGCTTTTTTTTCCCTGTCCATTTGCTTGGAAAATTTGTTTCCAGCCCTTCACTTTCAGCCTGTGCAGCTCTTTTAACCTGAGGTGGCTCTCTTGTAGGCCACATATGTGTGGGTCATGTTTTCTTATCCATTCAGCTATTCTATGTCTTTTGATTGGAGCATTTAATCCATTTACATTTAAGGTTATTATTGATAGGTACTTATTCATTGCCATTTGCATACCTGTGTTTCTCTCTCTCTTTTCCTTCCTTTCCTTAAAGCAGTCCCTTTATCATGTCTTGCAGAGCTGGTTATTGGAGGTGTATTCTTTTAGAATTCTTTTATCTGGGAAGCTTCTTATTTGGCCTTCTATCTTGATTGAGAGCCTTGCTGGGTAAAGTAGCCTTGGTTGCAGACCTCTGGTTCTCATTACTTGGAATATTTCTTGCCATTCTCTTCGGGCTTGTAGTGTTTCCATTGAGAAGTCAGCTGCTAGCCTAATTGAGGCTTCCTTGTATGTTACTTCCTGTTTCTCCCTTGCTGCCTTTAAGATTCTCTCTTTGTCTTGAAAGTTTGCCATTTTAATTATGATGTGTCTTGAAGTGGGTCTCTTTGGGTTCCTCTTGATTGGAACTCTCTATGTTTCCTGGATTTGTGTGACTTTTTCTCTCATCAAATTAGGGAAGTTTTCCATCATTACTTTTTCAAGTAAGTTTTCTATCCTTTGCTCTTCTTCTTCTCCTTCTGGTATCTCCATTCTACAGATATTATTGCGTTTCATATTGTCTTGAGTTTCCCTTAACCCCTCTTCTTTCTTTCTGAGCCTCTTTTCCTTTTCTTTCTCGTTCTGCATGTTTTTTTTCTACTTTGTCTTCTAATTTGCTTCTGCTTCATTGATCCTGCTTTTTATTCCTTGTACTGTGTTCTTCAGTTCAGAAATTGTATTCTTCATTTCCTCTTGGCCCTTGTTGATAGTTTCTATTTCCTTTTTCATGTTGATATAGTTTGCAGTGAGTTCATTGTAGTTTCCCTGTAGTTTCTGGTAGCTCATTGTGAGCTCATTGAGCTTCCTGATAATCATTGCTTTGAACTCAATATCTGATAGTTGAGTTGCCTCTATTTCATTTATCATTTTTTCTGAGGCTTCCTCCTTTCCCTTCATTTTTGGATTGTTTCTTTGTCTTCCAATTGCTTGTGAGACTCTTCTTGTTAGCCTCTGCTTCTTAAATTGATCTGTTCTGGCTCCCTGGGTTTATGGTGTGAACTTCTGTGGTAGACTTCCTGTGATATTCAGTGGTGCAGTCCCCTTTGGGTATCCTGGTGTTCACAGCTTCCACCTACTCTTTTTTTGTCATCAGTTGGAGGGGTAAGGCAAAATGGTTTAAGACAGCAAGAGAGTATTCTATGGTATTTACAGTAGCAGCCAGTAGAGAAGAGATAGGAAATCCTTTGGCTATGTATAGTGTTAACCATGATCTTCCACCCCACTAGCCACTGTTTAGAAAGGATGGAAAGAAGATAAGGCTCTTGTTGGGGAGGGAAGGATTATGAGTTGGACCTAGAAGGCAGTGAGGTTGTGGGAGGTCAGATTCTGAGGTAAGGTGAGAGTAAAGAATAGTAAATAGGTGTAGTGTGTGAGAGTATAGAGTTAACCACTATGGTAATAGAGTTCAGGAAACTGTGAAGTGGGCTAAGATCTGGGAGGGGTATTGTATAGTATTTACAAGTGTACGGAATAGCTATTATTTACAGTAATATTAGAGCAATGATCATATGATGGACTCTATGAGATCTAGATAACAAGAATAGGGAGTATAGAACCTTGAGTAGTGTACTAATGGAATACAAATGAAGTGAAGGACAGTAAATTAGCAATACACTATGAATGAGGTAACAGGGGAAAGCTGTCAAACAATACAATAACCAGCCAAGCAAAGAAGAAAGAAGATGAATACAAAAATACTATTAAAATGAAAAATGTAAGAATAATGAAAAAATGATAATACAAATATGCAATAATTTGCAGGATCAAAAAAGAAAGAAAGAAAGAAAGAAAGAAAGAAAGAAAGAAAGAAAGAAAGAAAGAAAGAAAGAAAGAAAGAAAGAAAGAAGAAAGAAAGAAGATGGAAGGAAGAAGAGATAAAATTGGAAAGAAAGGAAGAAGGAATAACACTAGAAAGAAGGAAAGAGAAGCAAAAGGAGTCAAGGGATATAAAAATAAAAAGAATTAAAAAGTAAAAAGTTACTTTAAAAAAATCAAACAATCAAACAAAAAAAACCTCTAGTTGGTTTCAACCTGTCCAAACCGATTTTTCTGGTCTTACTGGCTTCAGCAGGCTGAGGGGTGATCGGTATCCATTTTCTCCCTTCTTGTTCAGCATTCAGTCAGCCTCGGCATATTCTCCCCAGGGCTAGCCATACACTCTCCCCAGAGCCAGTCTGGTGCCTCTCTGCAGGGCCCTGGGTATGGGATCCGGGCCCTCCCAAGCACGCTCTCCCAAGTTCATGGCTGTGGGCTCCCAGGATCCTATGGAGTGCCTGTGCCTTTCCCGAGTTGACAGCTATGAGCTCCGGGTCTTCCACAAAACACATTTTCCCCGGGTTGCGGGTGCAGGAGTGCAGCCAGGCCACCCTTGGTTGCTCAGGCTCAGGCACACACTCTCTCCAGGGCTATGCGTGGGTGCTCACAGCCCCTGTGTGATTGCCACTTAGTCCTCACTCCCCACTCTGTGCCTTCAAGCAACCAGGCCTCCCCCAGTGTTGCTCAATCCTTGTTTAGCCAGGGAGGTAGTAGTTGACCCAGCTCTCTCCTGAGTGCCCTGAGGCAGACTCAGGAGCATCGGGCCTGGGCCTGCAACCTTCCTGGTCCCTGTGCTGATCCCTGGGCCCTTATTATCCTGGGGCACTCTCCTTACTGTCTGGTTTTTCAATGTCTGCTACAATTTTTGATCTCCTATTTTCATATATGCTGTGGTACTGTTATCTGCTTGCTCTGTTCCTCTGTAGATCAGCTAGGTTTTTCTCCCATGTGTAGGGAGAAGTGGAATGTGCTCCCTCTTACCATGCCACCATCTTCCCTCCTCTATTTTTTTGAATATATTTTATTGATTATGCTATTACAGTTGTCCCATCACCCCCTTCATTCCCCTCTACCCTGCACACCCCCTCCCACCCACATTTCCCTGCTTTAGTTCATGTCCATGTGTCATAAGTTCTTTAACTTCAACATTTCCCATACTATTCTTGCCCTCCCTGTCTATTTCCTACCTACGATCTATGCTACTTATTCTCTGTACCTTTTCCCCCTCTCTCCTTCTCCCAGTCCCTTGTTGCTAACCCTCCATGTGAGCTCCATTTCTGTGGTTCTGTTCCTGTTCTAGTTTTTGACTTAGATTGCATTTGTTTTCAGTATGGCTGTTAATAACTGTGAGTTTGCTGTCTTTTTACTGTTCATATTTTTATCTCCTTTTTCTTAGATAAGTCCCTTCAACATTTCATATAATAAGGGCTTGATGATGATGAAGTCCTTTAACTTGACCTTATCTGAGAAGCACTTTATCTGCCCTTCTATTCTAAATGAAAGCTTTGCTGGATAGCACAATCTTGTATGTAGGTTCTTGCCTTTCATGATTTTGAATACTTCTTTCCAGCCCCTTCTTGCTTGTAAGGTCTCTTTTGAGAAATCAGCTGACAGTCTGATGGGAATTCCTTTGTAAATTACTGTCCCCTTATCTCTCGCTGCTTCTAGGATTCACTCCTTCATTTTTACCTTGGCTAATGTAATTATGATGTGCCTTGGTGTGTTCCTCCTTGGGTCCAACTTCTTTGGGACTCTGAGCTTCCTGGACTTCCTGGAAGTCTATTTCCCTTGCCAGATTGGGGAAGTTCTCCTTTATTATTTGTTCAAATAAGTTTTCAATTTCTGGCTCTTCCTCTTCTCCTTCTGGTACCCCTATAATTTGGATATTGAAATGTTTCAAGATGTCCTGGAGGTTCCTAATCCTCTCCTCATTTTTTTTTTGAATTCTTGTTTCTTCATTTTTTCTAATCGTATGTTTTTTTCTTCCTTCTCATTCACTCCATTGATTTGAGGCCCAGTTTTATTTCCATCACTATTAGTTCCCTGTGCATTTTTCTTTATTTCACTTCATGTAGCCTTCATTTTGTCATCTAATTTGCAACCAAAATCAACCAATTCTGTGAGCCTCCTGATCACCAGTTCTTTGAACTGTTCATCTGATAGGTTGGCTATCTCTTGCTCTCTTAAAAATATTGGCACTGGGGCTTTGATTTGTTTTTCCATTTGAGCCTTTTTTTTTGGTCTGGTCACACCTACATATGAGGGGTGGAGCCTTATGTGTTCACCCACGTGGGGCAACCCAGTTGCTGGGTTGTGATGCTGTATGTGGGGGCGGGGTCAGAGAGGGAGCAATGGTGTCTGCTCCACTCGCTGTCGGATTTCAGGCCCCTCTCCCACTTCCCACAAGCAAATTGGACCCTTCTGGTGCTGGTTCCTGGCTGGGTGGGCTTGTGTATGTTGTAGGACCCTGTGGGTCTCTCTAATGAACTCTCCTATGAGGCTGGGAGTCTCTCCCAGCACATCAGTCTCCACAAGTGTTTTCAATCAATACTTTTAGACTTTATTTCCCAGCTCTGGGGCCCTGGGTTGTGCGGTCTGTCTTGCTGTCTGTTTACACCTGCTTTATCTGCACACAAATGTGTGACTGTGGACAGCCAGCTGCTCTGGTGACCTCACTGGGTCTGCTCGTTGCCTCTCTGTGCCCGTGCCTGGGGTCTGCCACTAGGGTCTACTAGCTTCCGCCTGCGCCCTGCGCACCTGGGTCTGCCAGCCACCATTTTTTCCTGCTGCAACCCCTCTCCACTGGCCACGGACTCCACCCTTCTTACCAGTATGGTTGAATGGTTGTTGGGACTTCCGTATAGTTAAATTTTCTGTCTGTTCTGGTTGTTTTTTTTTGTTGTTGTTGTTTCTAAATTTTTTTGTCCTTAATTTTGGTTGTGTGAGGAGGCACAGTGTGTCCACATATGCCTCCATCTTGGCCATAATTTTGGAAGAAGGCACTCTTGAAAACACAATGTCAATCTGCCATCTGCCTCAAGCCCTCTGTTTTATGGGAACAGAGAAACAGAGGGGAGGTCTACTTAGCTACATACCTTCATCAAAAAAATATTCTGTTGCTTTAAAATCTACTTTGGGTTATTTTTCTCTACCCCAATGTCACTGTAGCACCCAAGTACAGGAGCTTAAAGATGTAAAATCCTAATAACATTGAAGCCAACAGCTTTTGGTAATAATATTTTCAAAACTTATCCCCTATGGCTAATATTTCTTGAAAACATACTCTGTGCTGGTTATTAAAAGACAGTGTAATATAAGAAACTGTGAAAATACTACATGACTCCATTGAAACAGATGTGATGCCCAGAAGATAATTATGACTACTTTTCTTTTGCAACCCCAGGGAGGTATCAGCTGTTGCTGTTATGCCTGTTGGTCTGAACCCCCACCAACCTCTGCCATTAGTTCCCAGAGAGATATATGAGACATGTGTTTGAATCCTGACCATGTCACTTACTGGTTGGGTGCACTTGGACAAATCATTTCTTATCCCTAAGTCTCCTCATCTCTCAGATAGGAATAATAATAATAGTACATACTTTACAAAGTTGCTGTGAGAACTAAGTAAGATTGTGTTATATAAAACTCCTAGCACCACAATTCACACAAATGAAGTATGCTAATATTAGTTCCCTCTTGCCTTGCTCACTAAAAGATCTATCCCATTTCAGTGAACAAATTTAGGTGCATATTTAAACCCTCCCAGTTTGTGATGGACTGGATCCTAAGATATTGTAGCAGTCTTAGTTTCAAAATAATCTGGGCCTAGATCCCTATTTAAATTCACTCAACCAGAGCTCAACAAAATATGGCCTGCCAGACCATATCCACCCCTGTACCTGTCTTGGTATGGCCCATGATCTAAAAATGGTTTTCAAATGTTTAAAGAGCTGTAAGATGAAAAGGAGGAGGAAGTAAAAGAAACAGCATATGGCCCACAAAGACTAAAAACACTTACTCCCTTTGGCCCTTGACACAAAGTTTGCCTAACTGTGCACTAGACCCTAATGCAGTTGGAAAAGCACATATAGTGGTTAGTCTGTGGGATTTACTTTTTTAATCTGCCCTATCTTTTTTATTCATCTTCTTCTAGTGTCAGATTATCCTCAGTCTGGGTGAGCATGTGATCCAGACCTGGCCAAACAAAGTATTTCACTTCTTCTGCCAACAGTGAGTAGTCCAGTTCAAATAGGGCTAATATGTATCCTTTGAAATATGTGGATATTAGGAGAATTAAGCTATTTTTCCACTGAAGGTGATAAACCTAGGTTATTGACAGTCATGTTTCCTACCAAGCAGGCAAGTGAGAGGGCATGAAATCAACTTGCATAAATAAGCAAAGATGGGAGAAGCAGGGTAAAAGAGTCCTAACAGCTTTGAGTCCCCGGTTATAGTCACCAAAGTCTTGTTTCTGGCATCTCTTTCTTTGATTCTGAGTTATCCTAGTACTTCCTAGATTATCCAAGTAGTTTCCTCTCAGAAGTTAGCCAATAAATACATTTTGTTAGGTTCTCTTTCCTAATCTAGACTGAGTTGGGTTTCTGCTAAAGAATCCTGCTCCAACATATAACACAGGTTTGTAATATATATACATGGAATCAAATAAGTATCCTGTTTCCTAAGTATATGATCTTGGGCAATTTACAACTGGGATAACAATAGTTTCATAGTAGATTTTTTGTGAGAAAGATAAGATAGATGTATGCAATAGAAATCACAGTGCATGATGTAGTAGATATTCAGTTAATGTGAGCTCCCTTACCCAATGATAAGACAGACTAAACAACAAAAAAGCAAGGCCTTCTCCTAGTCAAACTGCAGAGCCTGTGACAGCTCATATGGACACATAAGAATGTTTATTGAGTAAGTCCTAGCTAACATCCCAAGAAAAGAGGCTGGCTTCCATGGGACATGGTTCATTGATTTAGTTTTTGTGCCATTGGCTCAACATAGAAAGCAAAGCAGGAAAGACATTATAAGAAAACAATACTGAAGAACACTCTTAGGAACATGAGTGCAAAAATACTAAACAAAGTACTGTTAAATTAAACCCAGCTTCATATAAAGAAAAATGTGTCACAAGCAAGTGGGGATTGTTCTAGAAATGTAAAGGTGCTTTAACATTCTAAATTATTAACAGAAAAAAAGAAAATAATATGATCATCTTAGGAGATGCAAAAAAACACTTAAAATGTAATGCTCATATGGGGAAAGTGTGTATAAGGAGACTAAATGGTAATGGAAAAAATACAATAAATTTTTTTAAAGAGATAGCCATGGGGGAGTTCCAGCCAAGATATAGGCATAGGTAGGTAAACTTTGCCTCCTCCCACAACCAAAAGAAGGACAAGAAAAATTTTTAAAACAAAAAACAACCAGAACTGCCAGGAAATAAAACTGTATGGAAGTCCATCAACTAAGGAGTCAAAAAAGAAATGTTCATCCAGACCAGTAGGAGGGGTGGAGACAGGCAGCCAGAGTAGAGAGGATGTACGATAAGGTAGTGGATTGCAGACCTGGCAAGTTGATGGCAGGCAGACCCAGCGAGCTGGTGAGTGGTGGACCAGGTTGTCCAACATTTGCATGCAGGTAAACCTGGAGAAACAACTGGGAAGCAAGACAGACTGCACAACCCAAGCTTCCAGTGCAGGGAAATAAAGCCTCAGAACCTCTGACTGAAAAAAACCTCTGGGGGTTGAGGCATCATGAGAAATACCCAGTCTCACAGGAGAGTTCACTGGAGAGACCCACAGTGTCCTAAAACATACACAAGCCCATCTACCCAGGAATCAGTACCAGAAGGGCCCAATTTGCTTGGAGGTAGTAGGGAAAGTGGCTGAAAGCTGTCAGAGAGCTGAAGAAGCTGCACTGTTCCCTATCGGACTCCTCTCCCACATATAGTGCCACAGTGCAGTGATGTGGGTTGCCCTACCCTGGTGAATACCTAAGGCTCCACCCCTTACTTTGTAATAGGCATGCAGAGACAAAAAAAATGGCACAAATGAAAAAGATCAAAGCTCCAGAAGAAATACAATAAGCGATGAAGAGATAGACAACCTATCAGATGCACAGTTCAAAACAGTTATAATCAGGAGGCACACAGAAATGATTGAGTATGGTCACAAAATAAAGGAAAAAGTGAAGCATATGCTAAGTGAAACAAAGAAAAATGTACAGGGAACCAAAAGTGAAGGGAAGGAAACTGGGACTCACATCAACAGTGTGGACCAGAAGGAAGAAAGAAACATTCAACCAGTGCACAATGAACAGACAAGAATTCAAAATAATGAGGAGAGGTTTAGGGACCTCCAGGACAACTTTAAACTTTCCAACATCTGAGTCATAGGGGTGCCAGAAGGAGAAGAGGAAGAGCAAGAAATTGAAAACTTATTTGAAAAAATAATGATGGAGAACCTCTCCAATCTGGCAAAGGAAATAGATTTCCAGGAAGTCCAGGAAGCTCAGAGAGTTCCCAGAAAGTGGACCTAAGGAAGCATACACCAAGGCACATCATAATTAAATTACCCAAGATTAAAGATAATGAGAGAATCTTAAAAGCAGCAAGACAAGAGAGTTACCTACAAAATAGTTCCCATAAGACTATCAGCTGATTGCTCAAAAGAGACCTTACAGGCAAGAAGGGGCTGGCAAGAAGTATTCCAAGTCATGAAAGGCAAGGACCTACATCCCAGATTGCTCTATCCAGCAAAGCTTTCATTTAGAATGGAAGGGCAAATAAAGTGCTTCTCAGACAAGGCCAAGTTAAAGGAGTTCATCATCACCAAGCCCTTATTATATGAAATGTTAAAGGGACTTACCTAAGAAAAAGATTAAAAATATGAACAGTAAAAAAAGTCAAGTGGAGGGTTAGCAACAGGGAAGTGGGAGGAGGAGAGAGGGGGAAAAGATATAGAGAATAAGTAGCATAGACAGTAGGTAGAAAATAGACAGTGGGAGGGTAAGAATAGTATGGGATATGTAGACACTAAAGAACTTATGACACATGGACATGAACTAAAGGGGGGAATGTGGGTGGGAAGGGGTGGGCAGGGTGGAGGGGAGTGAAGGGGAAAAATGGGACAACTATAATAGCATAATCAATAAAAAAAGACTAAAGTTAAGGATAGAGAAAAAAAGATAAAATATTTAGCAGAGGAAGTCCTTCATTGTCTGAAATCTGTACAGGCCTCTTGCTCAGTGCATTGGTATTTACTACTGCTATTCTCGCCCCCTGAATTGAAAATGTTGCCAAAGGATTCCAGCAGTGTGTACTTGATGACCTAATTGAAGGCAAGGGCTTATCTGAGATTGAAACTCTAGAAGTTATTTGGAACCAGACCTAATTTTAAATAACTCATACAGGAGGCATTGTGGAACTGCCTGGCTACCACATTTCCAACAAAAATTCTTTTGGCAAGTGGTGTCCATCTACTCCCACTATGTCAGTTGCTTTGTTTCTAGATATCTGCAGTGAGCATCATCATGCCTTTGTCTTTTGGTAGCTGAGCTAAGTCCTATAAGGTGGTCAGCACAGCAGTTAGTAGAAAGGGTGATTTATATTTAGTAATGCCATTCTCAAAGGTGTCTTCATGTTGAGATTTGTAAGGGCCTTTTGCTCTATGTATTGGCATTAACTATTGTACAGAATAACTGTTGTTGATAGATGAGGATAAGCCAGAATGGTTGCATTTGTGAAGGAAACTATTACATTATTGAATAGGTCCTTAGAATAATTGAAGTTCTGGTTCATGGCTGACTTAGGTGGTGCATGCACATATCATTACAGATGAGACAAATATCTACAGAGTTGTTACCTTAGCCAAGATAGTGACATATGAACCTAAGTTCATTTTGTTCTTTTCATTCAGATATTTCTCCTGGGTGGTTAATAGACATCTCAAACTTAACATTGTGGAAACATAATACTCACCCAAGCCAGTCCTTTCATTGTTACTCATTTCAGTAATTGGTACACACTTCTAACAAGCTTCTCAAGCCAAAAACCTAGCAGTCATATTTACCTTGTGTTTTACCTCATACATTCAGTTACCAGGTCAAGTCAACTCTACCTCCTAAATAAAGTGTCTTCTGAATTGAACTACTGCTACTATATACCACCACTCCTACCAACCTGGGCCACGCTTCTATTATATCTCATCTGAATTATTGCAACAACCTTCTAATCAGTCTTCTGACTTCCACTTTTGCTAGTACAATCTATCCCACAGAAACCAGAGTGGTCTATTTTAAATAAAAATATGTTACAGGGTTGAGAAAGTGAATTTTCCTGTTGATCTGATTGTTATAATGTGTGTCTAAAGAAAGAAAACAAAGAAAGAGTAAGAGCTGAGTCTGAGCCCAGTAATCTGGACAGAGATGAAGCACAGAGATGTGGCCTTGGCTGTGGGGCAGTCAGCAATCAAAACAGAGGAACAAAGCCACAGAGCCTGGCCACACATTAACCTCCCAGAACTCCTCTCCCTTCACCCTTCATATAGGGTTTCAGAGTACATTATTTGCAAACCTGAGAACTGGCACTACAGAATAACTTTTACCCTGAATAACAGTTGCACTCTGTGACTAATCCCACCTTTGGGTGGAGGCACAGGGGAGATGCTGCAGAAGTTCACTGGTTGTCATTGCAAGGAGGCCAAAACATAAGAGGCATCCAGGTTCCTCCAGTGTACCCCAAATCTATGCATCATGGCTACACTGCTGCTGGCATATGGATGCTGAGGACATCAATGGGATTTCATAGATTTGGAGTCACATTGCTCACCACATTCCCTGGGATGAAGGTGACCAGATCACAAGGGAGGCACCTATCATCCTAAGGAGCATAGGTCATTTTCCATCACCCCACAGAGATCCCTGTTCAAAATGG
Source organism: Tonatia bakeri (assembly GCA_004024845.1). Taxonomy (NCBI): domain Eukaryota; kingdom Metazoa; phylum Chordata; class Mammalia; order Chiroptera; family Phyllostomidae; genus Tonatia; species Tonatia bakeri. The sequence goes on along the minus strand of PVIA01013559.1, from coordinate 16,018 downwards.
CATCCCTTTGGTTCATAGGCCTATGCTCAATCCACTGAGCTACACCAGCTGGGGCTGGATTTCTATGTATTGATATTGATATATCTTTCTAATATGGTAATTAAGACAGGCCAGTACTATCAATATACCAGAGCTCCAGGTTGGAGAAAGCACAAGGCTGATGGAAGGGAATGATGTGAATAGTAGGGAAGACATATCTAATGGAAATAGAGTACTAAGGGGTTACCATCTGAATTTAGTGGGATTATTTTTTCAAATGATGAAAATGGGTAGCTTCAAAGTGTAGAGTGAATTTATTATCTTCATCACTGAAAGTGATTAAGAAGAGGCTGGATTAATTCATACAGATGATAAAGATGAGATTCCAGCATCAAACGGCAAGTAATATTAGAAGGCCTTTAATTTTCCTGTGAGTCTTAATGTTTTGATTTGATGGTTCTATCATTTGCCATTCTCATACTTTCTCTCTCTCCCTCCCTCTCTCTCTCTCTCTCTCTCTCTCTCTCTCTCTCTCTCTCTCTCTCTCTCTCTCTTCCCTAAGGGTCACATCAGTCAGCTTCTGATTATCTGGGAGTTCTCATTTCTTTGACTCTTGCTTCTACCTGTCCCCAGTTACTCAGTCAGTGGGCTTCTGAATCATTGCATACTGAGTCTCTGGGAAACTGAATAGGCAGATTAAAATTTAATACATGGAAAGCTACACACTTGAATTTCTACCCTCATAAAACTTGCTCCTCCCTCAGTTTCCTCATCAGAATAAATACTATTACCATTCATCTACTTGCTCAGGACTAAAAGGTAAGATTCTTGATCCCTATTGTTCTGTCACTCTCCATACTAAATCCAGTAACAAATTAGTAGCAAATTCTAAATCTTTCCTCAAAAGCAGTTATAGAATCCAGCTGTCTTTTTATTAAGAATTTATTTATTTATTCCTACAGAGAGGGGAAGGGAAGGAGAAAGAGACAGAATGAAACATCATTGTGGGGTTGCCTCTCACGCACCCCATACTGGGGACCGAGCCCACAAACCAGGCATGTGCCCTGGCTGGGAATGAAACCAGCAACCCCTTGGTTCTCAGCTCAGTACTCAATCCACTGAACCACACCAGCCAGGGAAGAATCCAACTATCTTTTACACTTTAATCTAAGTCCAAACCAATATTTTGTCTTGCCTAGACAAACGTTATAGCTACCTAACATTTGTCCTCCTATCTACTCTGGCCCCCCACGTCTGTTTTCCACAGGAAAAAAAAAAGCAGCCATCCTTTTAAAATGGAATTCACATTATGTCTCTTCTCACACAAATACCTTCCAGTGGCGTCTCATCACACTTAAAATAAAATCCAAACACCTTACCATGACCTATACAAGACCCTAAATGATCTGCAACCTGAAAATTTCTTGACCTCTATTTTAAAGATTGGCATTATTATTATTGTTTGAACATCTCTATGCCTTTGCACTGGCTTTTCACTTATCCTGAAATACTCTCTCCTCAGACCTTTTTTATGGTTTGACTTCCCACATGATTCAGGTCTCTGCTGAGATGGCGCTGGCTCAGAGAGGCCTGTCTTGACAATTTTATCTGAAATAGATATATACTCCCCATCACATACTTCCTTTCTGTATTTTCTTTTTATTACCAGTGCTTATCAATACTTAGATTGTGTCATATATTTGTCATTTGTTTATTTTTGTATCCACAATAATAATAGGTATCCTTTGATCTGTCATATATATATGACAGATCTAAAGATGAGATTAGGCTTCATTATCTTCTCTCCTATCAAGGCCAATATGGGAATCAGAAAAAATCTATTTGAAGCCAATGACACATGCCCTGAATGTGTCTGAAGTAAGGCTCTTTACAACTCATACTGTGAGCTAGGCTCAGAAGGGATGACAATTACAGGATTATTATTTCACAAAAACTGCGGGAACAAAGTCATATTAACAGGAAATACATGCTTTCCTTTTGTGGGACTACTAGACTGTGTCCTGGGAAAAATTAATGTTCTGGTTGATAAGGTATGCTTATTTGTTAGGTAACTAATTATGAAATTATCTGTGGTGTTTATCAATGGTGTGAATTGATTGGAATTATAACACCCATCACTCACACACAGGACCAGAGCCCACTTCTTTTCCTTTAGACTAGACAAAGAGCAGAAAATAGTTTTCATTATGAACAAGCCAAAGCCTGAGGGACTAGAATTTCAAGACAACATAAGGGCATGAGCTGCGTAATGGGTGGGGAACCACAACTATGGATATTGAGAAAGAAGACTCTAAAAGCAATAGGAGGAGAGAGATTAGATAGAAAGTGAGGTCAGAAGAGAAGAAACATCTACTTAGGGCATGTCCTTGAACACCTAAGTGGTAAGACTTCTCCACATTGAGTGGTACAAGGAAACTCGAAGTTTGTTCAATAAAAGCACACTATAACTCTTCTGTACTCTGTGGCATCCAGTGAATTTACCTTTTTCATTGTCAAATGTATGTTGGGTCAAGGGAAAATTGGCAAGAGAAGAGATATTGGTGAGGAGGGATTGTTCTAGAAGAGAAGCATTCAGACCATACTCAGGAATATTAAGTGGCATCACCATTTAGTATCTTTTGCTGTGGAGGGGCCCATGAACCAGCAGCTGTAGAGATACAACTGACCAAGTGATGACAATTTTCTACCCACCCACCACCCCCACCAAACAGTTCATCTATAGATAGCAGGGACTTTACTTCATCCAATAAAAAGTTATGAGGTAGAAAGGTAATAGATGAAGAGGTAGTCAATAGATAGTCACAGTTATTGAGCCCTTACAAACACATTTGATTATCAAAAACCTCTAGCACTTAGTTTTTCTAACATATTTCAGATGAAGAAGAAATGATCAAAGTCATATAGTAGGTGGACAACTCAGGGTTTGAACTCAGGAATCTACTCACTAAAGACTATTTCCCTTTTTACTATATTTTAATACCATCTCATTATTCATTGATAAGAGCTAAGATGCTGTACTTGAAAGAACAAAGGTTTGTCAATCAGAAGCATCTGGTTCCAAGCCAAGTTTTATGTACTTTCTAGCCTAATGTTCTTAGCCCTGTCACTTCCCAAGTCAAGTCCTAGTTGTATAATTCATGAAATAAGAATATGGATCTGTCTCACCATGTAATTGTATTAAATTAAATAATGTGTGGAAAGGACTAAACAGCATAGGGCACGCATAAAGTTCTTTATAAATGGCAGCTAGCCCTACTACTATTTTCAAAATGAACACAGCAAAATACATTCCACATTATTAGACAGTGATTTCATGATAGTTAATGTTACTAAGGGGTTTGGTATCAGAAAAGAGACTGTGTTTAATTTTTTTAACTTTATTTTTTATTGTTGACACTATTACAGATGTTCTCATTTCCCCCCACCTTTTTGCCCACCTCCCCCAGCCCCTGACCCCCTTCCCTCTGGCCATCACCACACTGTTGTCTGTGTCTATGAGTTATACATATATGTTCTGGCTGATCCCTTCACCTTCTTTCATACAGTTTCCCCCTCCCCCTCTACTCTGACAGCTGCTGGTCTATTAAAGAGGCTAAATTTAAATCTTGATTTTACTACTGTCTAATTGCATATTGTTAGGTCAGCCATTTAACCTCTCAGAATCTGAATTTGATTATTTTTAAATAAGCCTTAAAAATAAATTAAACAAATAAATAAATAAGACTTTGGATAGGTATACCTCAAGATTCCTTTAAGATTCAGACAATTCACATAGTCCTAGGCAATCAGCTGATGCTCAAAAATATAGTTATTGCTGTTATTGTCAGTATAATGCATTGAAATACTTTAGAGTTTATTCCATATGCAGTGGGAAGCTACCATACACGTTCTTGGGAAAAATGGTAAAGGAAGTGGGTGAATGCTTATTCTCAATACTTAAGTATAGAGGTCCCCAGCAGGGGCAACATAACAACTACTGTTTTGGTGTTGAAGAGTGGTTTCTGGATGGGTCTGGAGGGACCTCTGATCTTAGTGAAGACAGTTTTTCATTAGTGGAGGGCAAAGGTGAGTGAAATGAGCTTGTCAGAAGGAAATGGTTGGGTGGAGACATACATGGGATTATTGCTGGAGAATATTAAAGTCTCTTGAAATAAACCCAAAGACCTTGTAATTCCAGGAGTCAAAGTAGAAGGAAGTCCCCCACCCTCCTTGGGAGGAATTCAAACATATTGGTGGGTAGAAGGGATGGACACAAACAGGGAATTAAGAGAAGGGTAAAAACTAAAGCATTGATCCATACAGGTCAGGGGTGAGGTAAGACATTCATGCTCCTCCAAGATGAAAGGCCAGGATGGGTGGAGAGAACCTTGTAATTGTAAGGGAAAGAGGTGAAAGGACTCTATGCCCATCAGCATCTGTTCTCTTAATAATAAGGAGAGGGGTTGATTTTTATGAACTGATAAAATACCAAAGTAGAGACTTTTGAAAAGAGTGGAAGTTTAGAACAACTGTGCATGGAGGATGGGAAGAACCTTCGATTGGTAAGGAGAGAAAAGATTTCACTTATGGAGCGCTTTAGAACAATGATTCAAACTTGAATTAATATAATAATCACCCTGGCCCTGGCTGGTGTGGCTCAGTGAATTGAGTGCCATCCTGTGAGCCAAAGGTCACCAGTTAGATTCCCAGTCAGGACACATGCCTGGGTTGCAAGCCAGGTCCCTAGTAGGGGACACATGAGAGGCAACCACACATGAATGTTTCTCTCCCTCCTTTCCCCTCTATATAAGAATGAATGAATGAATGAATGAATAAATAAATAAATGAATAAATGAATAAATAAATAAATAAATAAATAAATAAATAAATAAATAAAATCTTTTTTTAAAAAAGAATCTCCCTGGAAGACATGTTAAACCACTAATTTCTGGGCCTTCCTCTGGAAATATCTGATTCATTACATTTGGAGTGGGAATAGAGAATTTGCTTTTCAAACAAGTTTCCAAGTAATGGTGATTCTGCTGGTTGAAGACCTGAGTGAAGTTCTTGAATCTATTCCTGTTTTCTGGCAGCATGACCATGAACAAACTCCTTGGTCTTTTTGTATCTTGATTTTTCATCTGAAGGATAAGGATTATAGATATTACCTATTTCATAGGCTGTTGTAAAAGTTAAATTAGGGAAGACACATAAAACACTTAGAATTGTCTGATAGTAGCGTGGCAGCAGGTTGAGGACTCAAGAACAGTTGGAATTCCAACAAGACTAGACAATTATTTTTTTCTGGCAATCTCTCCTCTCTGCCCTACCTCTATCTCTAAGTCCAGATTCCAAGAGTACCTTCTCTTGTCTCCTAGGTGCTGACAAGTTTCTTTTAAGTTGAATTTATTGGGGTGACATTGTTTAATAAAATTATATAGGTTTCAGAGGTACATTTCTCTAATACATCATCTGTGTGTTGTATTGTGTGTTCACCACATCAAGTCAAGCCTCCTTCCATCACTAGTTGTCTTCCTTTTACCCTTTCTTGTCTCCCCTCACTCCCATTTCCCTCTGGTAATCACCATACTGTTCTGACTGGTTTCTAGGGATATCTCTGGAGAGGCCTCCTCCCTGAAGCTCAGTAGTAACTCTGACTGTAGCTTCTATATCTAAGTTGTCCACACCCACTGCTTCCTTAGATCAGCCATTAGAATTTCCCCAGAGCAGACTAAAGACCCCAGCCTGCCTGATTCACCTTCACTTTCACGTGAACATCCAACTTGCACCTCACTGAGCAAAGATGCAGCCAAGTCCCACAAAGCCATTTGAGAATTCTTAAGAGGTGGTTGGAGGGAAATCTGAGGTCTAAACTCTCCCCTCGAGCAATCAATAACTTTAAGTCCAGACAGGCTGGAGGTAAGCACTAAGGAGAATGACCCTGGCTGCCCAACTACAGCCTGATAATATTATATTAGTGAAGATAAATGGAAGATTCTGTTATATGGAGCCCTGGAGACTGCTCTAACCCTTCACTGTAATTATTACAAAATCATTACTTATATTGAACATGAATCTCTCTGCCTGTACATTCTACCCCCTTAAGTTTTGCCCCCTTAGGCTTACAAATGTTGTCCATTTTTTTCTATCCTGTGATAACCCTTTAGATTGGCAAAAAGTGACAAAGTCCTCCTGAGTCTTCTCAAATCAAACACAATTATAGGGAGGTAGCTGTGTAATGGGTATCTGGATGCCTTACCAATTCTAAGGAGAATAAAAATTTTAGAACCTCAGAAAGCTAAAAATGAAAGTACTTTTTGACCCAGCAATACCACTGCTTGGATTATATCCTAAGGATCCTAAAACACCAAGTCAAAAGCATATATGCACCCCAATGTTCACAGCAGCACAATTTACAATAGCTAAGTGCTGGAAACAACTTAAGTATCCATCAGTAAATGAGTGGATCAAAAAACAATGGTACATTTATACAATGGGATACTACACAGCCAAAAGAAAGAAGGAGCACCTACCCTTCATGACAGCATGGATGGAACTGGAGAGCATTATGCTAAGTGAAATAAACCAGACTGTGAAAGAAAATACCGTGTGATCTCACCTATAAGTGGAACCTAATCAACAAAACAAACAAGCAAGCAAAGTACAACCAGAGACACTGAAATAAAGAACAAATTGCCAGTAACCAGAGAGAAGGGGGGAGAGGGATAATAGGAGATAATAGGGGAAGGTCCATCAAGGGACATGTATGAAGGACCCATGGACAGAGCCAAAGGGGGTAGGTTCAAGGGTGGGAGGCAGGGATGGGTGGGGCAGGGTGGCATGGTGGGGTGATAATGGAAACAACTCTACTTGAACAACAATAAAAAAAAGAATTTTAGAACCTGTCCTCTGGACACTAGATATATCTCTTATATGTCTATGACTCTTTTTATGATTATGTATCCCTTAATGTTTCCACTTACCACAGTAACTTTCTCCCTTTAGAATTCAGAGCCACTCTATGGCTTTACCATGTTCTTATCCATGGGAACAAAACAAGGATAAAGTCGCATGCTTAGAGTCAGGTTCTGGTTATAGTTTTGAATTAAGGTTGTACTTGCTCTGTGTCCTTAAGAAATTCAGTTAACTTCTCTGATCCTGAGTTTTCCTCTGTGCAAAGTAAAGAAAATGATAATTCTAATGGTTGTTCTATGAGATAAATGAGATTGTATATTTAAAGTGTTGTGGGAGCTCCAGCCTCACTAACATCATGGAGTGGGATAAGGAAGAATATCTAATAACACAATGTGAAAAAGAAGGACTTGAAAAATGCAGGAAAAGCAGGAGAAAGTCACATTTCCAACACAAGAGGAAAAAAAAAAAAACATTTCCCAAAGAAAACAGTGGCCAGTGCTGGGGAAAAAAACTAAATAAATAAGAAAATGATTTAAGATATTCCCTAAAATATGACAGTAAAGACATCATATGTGACTTCAAGGAGAGAACATTGGGCTAAAAGCCATATTATAATAGACTGGGAAGCTAATGGAAAGTGAAGATGTGGAAATATTGACTGGAGACTACTTTGGCCAAAAGTTTGGCTGAGAAAGGAAGAGAGATGACACTTATTTGAGGAGGAGATGATGTGGAAGGTTTGATTTTATGTTGAATTAGGAAGAATTGGAATATGTTTGAGGGTAGAGAGGGTGGACACAAGAGGGAAGGTGAAATTAAAGATATCAGTGAGAGGGGGTTTAAAAATGAAGCATGATCCAAAGAGAGCAGAGGAAAAGGAAGAGGCTCATGCTCTCTTCTTCTCCTCTAAGATGAAAAGCCAAAAATGGGTGAAGGGAGAGAGAATATTATAGACATAAGGGAAGGAGTTAGAGGAACATGCCTAAATTTCATTGTCTTTAAGGGAGCTCTTTAAGGAAGAATGAATTCAAAGGTGAGCATTTTTCTCCTTGAACCCATTCATTCAGCTATTTATTCACTCATTTATTCAACAAAGATATATTGAGTACTTAGTATGTTTCAGTACTGTTGTGTGTGGGGAATTAATCAGTGAAATGACAGATGAGATTCCTGCCACATAGGTTCATACCCCAATGAGAGAAGTTAGAATCAAGAAAGAGGGCTAATGAGAGGCTCTGAAAAAAAAAAACAGCATTTGGGGGCAAGTAGAGAAGGAGAATCTGGAAGAAGTTATAGAGGAAGGAATGAAACCATGGGTTCTATGAAAGTCAAGAGAAGAGAGTTAGTAAGAAAAGGAATCAAACAGTTTTGGATGTCTCAGAGAATTCAAATAAGACAGAAAGAATTCATGGGTTTAACAGCAAGGAATATATAAGTGATATTAAGGAACACAGAATGTAGTAAGTTTAGAAATGAAGAGATGGAGGCAAAAATAGGAAAGCAATGTTTGTGGAAACCCCTTTCCATAATCTTAGCCCAGGATGGAAAGGCAGGGTTTAAGGGAGACAGTCAGAGGAAGCTTGGGAAGATACAACATAAAGCAAAGCAGAGTAAACAGGAGGAATGGGCAGAGATAATGTGATTAATCTGGGACAGTAAGAAACTCTGAGATGGACTTTTGGCCAAGATGGAGGCATAGGTAGTTGCATTGTGCCTCCTTGCACAACCAAAACTAAGGACAACAAAAATTGAGAAACAAGAAACAACCACAACAGAGAGAAATGAACCAAATGGAAGTCTGACTACCGTACATCCAGACCGGTAAGGAGGGGTGGAGTCAGAGGTCTACAGAGAGGGGTCCCAGCAGGAAAAAGTGGTGGCTTGCAGACACGGGTACGCAGGGCACAGACGGCAGTTGGCGAACCCCAGAAGCTCAGGGGCAGCTGACAGACCAGTGGCAGACCCTGGGTGCGGGAGGCAACAAACAAACCCAGTGCACCGCAGCCACACGTTTGTGCACAAACTAAGCGAAAACAGGCAGCAACACACACCGCGCAACCCAGGGACCCAGTTTCCCTGCCGGGAAACAGGGTCTAAGAGCACCGACTGAAAACACCTATGGGAGCTAAGGCCAGGAGATTCTCTCAGCCTCGCAGGAGGATCCTCAGGGAAGCCCACAGGGTCCGAGAAAGTGCACAGGCCCACTCGCCTGGGAGCCAGCACCAGAAGGGCCCAATTGGCTTGTGGGAGGTGGCAGGGGTGACTGGAGTCCTAGACAGACTGGAGCAAGCACCATTGTTCCCTCTCAGACCCTGCCCCCACATACAACATCACAACCCAGCAACTGTGGTGCCCTGCCCTGGTGAACACCTAAGGCTCTGCTGTCCATATGTAACACCTGCAACCAAACCAAAGGAAAGTAAAAAATAAAAAAAGATGGCTCAAAAAGAATTGAAATCCCCAGAACCAATTTTTTTAAGTGACCAAGAGATAGCCAACCTATCAGATGCACAGTTCAAAGCACTGATGATCAGGATGCTCACAGAATTGGTTGACTTTGGACATAAGTTAGATGAACAAATGCAGGCTACGATAAGAAAAATGAAGGAAAACGCACAGGGAACCAATAGTGATGGGAAGAAAACTGGGACTCAAATCAATGGAGTGGACCAGAAGGAAGAAAGGAACAACCAAACAGAAAAGAATGAAGAAACAAGAATTCAAAAAAATGAGGAGAAGCTTAGGGACCTCCAGGACATCTTTAAACATTCCAACATCCGAATTATAGGGGTACCAGAAGGGGAAGAGGGAAAACAACAAGTGGAAAAGTTATTTGAACAAATAATAAAGGAGAACTTCCCCAATCTGGCAAGGGAAATAGACTTCCAGGAAGTCCAGGAAGCTCAGAGAGTCCCAAAGAGGATGGACTCAAGGAGGAATATGCCAAGGCACATCATAATTACATTAGCCAAGGTAAAAATGAAGGAGAGAATCCTAGAAGCAGCAAGAGATAAGGGCACAGTCACCTACAAAGGAGTTCCCATCAGACTGTCAGCTGATTTCTCAAAAGAGACCTTACAGGCAAGAAGGGGCTGGCAAGAAGTATTCCAAGTCATGAAAGGCAAGGACCTACATCCCAGATTGCTCTATCCAGCAAAACTTTCATTTAGAATGGAAGGGCAGATAAAGTACTTCTCAGATAAGACTAAGTTAAAGGAGTTCATCATCACCAAGCCCTCATTATATGAAATGTTAAAGGGACTTACCTAAGAAAATGAAGATTAAAAATACGAACAGTAAAAAAAGACTTCAAATTCACAGTTAGTAACAACCATACCTAAAACAAAAGCAAACTAAGCAAACAACTAGAACAGGAACAGAACCACAGAAATGGAGATCACACGGAGGGTTAGCAACAGGGAAGTGGGAGGAGGAGAGAGGGGGGGAAGGTACAGAGAATAAGTAGCATAGACAATAGGTAGAAAATGGACAGGGGGAGGGCAATAATAGTATGGAAAATGTAGAAGCTAAAGAATTTATGACACAGGGACATGAACTAAAGCAAAGGAATGTGGGTGGGAGGGAGTGGGCAGGGTGGAGGGGAGTGAAGGGGGAAAATGGGACAACTGTAACATCATAATCAATAAAAAAAGAAAAAAAAGAAACTCTGAGATGAGTTAAGAGACAAAGATAAGCTTGAAGGTGGGGGAGATCAGAAGTTGTTTAGAATGTTCTAGTCTGTTGCACTTCTATCGTCTCACTGAATCTGGGGGTGAAGTTGTCTATTAGATATCAGAGTAGGATGTATTCATGTTGGATGATTGAAAATAAGCAGTGAGTTTGAAACAGCCACCTTAGGCAGGTGGAAAGGAAGATGATTAAGGATGAGAGGAAAGACTACTGAACTAAGCTAAGATCCAAGTGAAGTTTGAAAACTCCCAGGATGGGAGTTACCCTTTCTTATATCTCAGTTTTCCAATCCAGAAGATCCAAGCCTATATAAGCCATTGCCTTAGAAATATATGGCAAAGGTTATCCACACATATCCCACAGGCTGACTAAAGGGTAACTTGGTATTTAGGAACATTCCTAGAGATGATGGATTCCTTAGAGACTGACACACAAGCCTCAGTATCCCCTGGTGCCTTCAATTTCTGTTTCTTCTCTTTGTTCCAAGTTTCCAGGGTTCCATTCTGCCTGGATAATGTGGAGCCTCTCCCATAAGAGGTCCCTTTGCCTGTGTTGAATCCTGAAATTAGAGATTTTCAGGCTTCTCTAAGACACAGGCAAGGCCAATAGTCTCCTAAGTGACCCTAGGTGACCTGTGAGAGAGACAAAGGTGGCATCAGAGAGCCCTGAATTTTTCACTGGGCCTCAGAAGAACATCTCTGGCTCCAGAAATAGGGGAGGTGGTGGTAAGGTAGGGGGGAGGAGGCTGACTTCCTCTATCAAGCTCTCAGGTCAGGCTGATTCCAGCAGTGAAGTATAATCAGAGAAACCGTTTACCTGGGAGGGGTTGGGGAGAGCTCCCAATTAATGAGCTGCTCCAACCTCACTTCAGTTGCCCTGACATGTGAGGCCAGAATGGCTCTCCCACAGATGGCAGTGCTGAGAGCCTTAACTCTACTGACCCACACATTGTACTTCAGGTCCTTGGGGCTGGTTCTCAGGAAAAGCCCAAAAGGCCCTGGTAATCCCATTATCAGATAGGGTAATTTAGGAGAGTCCTTTGTGATGAGGTGAAATTTAAGTAGAGGCATGGAGGAAGTGAGGGAAGGAGACATACAGATATCTGGGGGAAGAGTTGCCCAGGATAAAGGGACAACAAGTGCAAAGACTGAATTTAAAGTATGTTTTGAGTGTTCAAAGAAACAGCAAGGATCCCAGTTTGATTGAATATGATGGTCCAGTAGTAGTGTGGTGAAGATAATATTAGAAGTATAGGGATAAAGTAGTTGGGGTGGGATGGAGCAGACCAGAGTGCACACTGATATAGACTGTTGTTAAAGATTTTGGCTTTTAATTATGACTAAAAACCCAGGCATTGGAATGGTTTATACAGACTCAGGCTGATTTACATTTTCAGAGGATCACTTTGTCCGCTGTGCTGAGAATTGACTGAAATGATGTAAAAACAAGAGACTATGACAATAATCCAGGTAAAAAGTGATGGTGGCTTGCAATGGAGTAATTGCAATGAAGGTGCAGAGAAGTTCTGGGAGTCACAGTATATTTTGAAGGCAAAGCTGATCAGTTTTACTGGTGGATTAGATGTGAAATATGATAAAAAGAAGCTCTTACTGGTGTAGCTCAGTGGATTGAGCATGGGCTGCAAAACAAATGGTCACAAGTTTGATTCCCAGTCAGGCACATGCCTGGGTTGCAGGCCAGGTCCCCAGTATGGGGTGCCTGAGAAGCAACCACACACTGATATTTCTCTCTCTCTCTCTCTAAAACTGGATAAATAAAATCTTTAAAGAAAATAAATGTGAGAAAAGAAGAGACATGGATAATTCCAATGTTTTGGGCTGTATAAAGTTTCTGTAAGGATGAGTTTAATTAATCCATGTAAAACACTTAGAACAGTGCTTAGCAAGTGCTTGTTGAGTTTTAGCCACTAGTATAGTGTTATTAGACAAGTTATGGTGGAGGGTAGTAGTTTCATAGTTGCTGCTTGAGGTTGTTTTCCAGATAATATGGCAATAGCTTTTGGACTCTTAAGTTTCCTTGGTACCTTCACCTCAGGCTTCCTCCTGTGCTCAAGGAAGCACCACAGATTACAAGGAGCTCCTTCATCTGTAAAATGTGAGTAGTAATCCCTATCTCATAGGGCTGTTGTAAGCTACAAAGGGAAACAGTTGAATGATGTATAAATACCTATCAAATGTTGTTCCTTCCTATCATTTCTTCAAACAAGAATTCTGATGGTTCTGTCCCCTTGCTTGCCAATGCACCAGCAAATGCCTTTCCAATTTCATGCACTCAGATTAAGTGTTGTCAATAGCATAGCAATGCTTTCTGTTCTTGCACTCAATTTTGCTGAGCAGAATCAAAGGAGGTGAAACAGTGCATCTGAGAGCAGAAAATATTGATCCAGGCTGGGGTTGTGGGAAGGTCCCTAATCCTGTCCTTGAAGGATGTTCCCATGTCAGTTGGAAAGGAAATGTGTTTTAAAAATAAAAAAGGTGGTGTGGTTGTTCCAGGTGAGAGAGTGCCTACAGCCTAAAAGGTCCTTTTTGCTTCAGTTTACATTTCTTTACCTGCAAAACATTCATCATACAGCCTTTCTTGGCAACTCAAATTTAACATTCAAAGCCTTCCTGGTATTTCTCATTTTGTCCTTTGCACCCTGGTCCACTTGTTAATTTGTTTATTCCTTCGAGTGTATACCAGAGACTCCTTCCAAGCCCTTCTACTTGCTAGCTTTTTAGCATTGTGCAAGTCAGTCTGTGTCTCAGTTTTCTCATCCCTAAATTCTGAATGCTACTAGGGTAGTTACAAGGATTAAATAAGTTAATATGTGTAAAATATTGAGAAGAGTATCTGGCAGGTAGCAAGTGCTTTATAAGTGTTAGCTATTAAGTGTTAGCTCATTGTGTTTGCCAATTAGTGGAAGGGAAAGAACAGACATTAAACAAGTAAGAAGATTAATTAATTAAATGACTATACATTGTAATTGAGTGCCAGTAAGGAAATAAACAGGGTACAGGGAAAAGAGGGAAGACTGGATGAGTGAGGTTTATATAAGAAAGTGACTCTTCCATGAAGACAAAAAATCCTCCCTTGACACCACGTAAAGTAAATGCATAATCTTAACTGCACAATTGCTCCTGCTTCCATTCCCTTTTTTCATCATCACAGGTCAGCCCCTTATTACCTCTTGCCTTGGTCATAGCAGTAATCTACTAATCCATATTTACCACCAGTTTTCTTTTTTTTAATTTTTTAAGATTTTATTTAGTTATTTTTAGGGAGGGAAGGGAGGGAGAAAGAAAGAGAGAGAGAAACATCAATGTGAGTTTGCTGGGGGCCATGGCCTGCAACCCAGGCATGTGGCCTAACTGGGAATCAAACCTGCAATGCTTTGGTTCACAGCCTGCACTCAATCCACTGAGCTATGCCAGCCAGGACTCACCAGTTTTCACCAATCTATTGCCTACCCTGCAGCCACACCCATCTCCCAGAATTCTATGGCCCAGAGTATCTTTTGAGCACCTACTCTATGCTACTTGCTTTATGAACATTAGCTTCTTCCACATTCACAACAACATGAAGAAAGTATTGTTATCTTCTATCTGCAGATGAGACAACTGAAGCTCAAAGAAAATAAGTTCTCTGCTGAAGAGCCAACAGCTAGTAGATGTTATAGCCAGAGTTGGAGTAGAGGTCTCTGGATTCTAGAGTCTGTATGCCCTCCAGCTGTCTCCCTGGACATTTATTTTATTCATTATGTGATGACTATGGTCCCAAGAAAATAATGATAGCAGATACTTACATAACATTTGCCATATGCCAGGCACTGTTATATGCATTCATTCATTCAATCCTCAAAATAACTCTATGAAATAGGTACTACTGTAATCTCTACTTTAGGTATCAGGAAATTGATGTACAAAGAACTTAAAAAACTTGCCTAAAGTTCCACAAAGGGTCCAGGGAAATGACACAACCAACCACTTCCCTCTGATTCCTGCGTGCTTAGAATCCATATATAATGATAGATGTCATTCTAGACTCTTGCTATTATAAGTATAGTCTGTGGTCCAGCAGCAACAGTATCACCTAGGTATTTGTTAGAAAGTCAGAATCTTGGCTATACACCAGACCTATTGAATGAGAATCTGGTCTTTCATGATATCCCTGGATGATTTGTACACACATTAATATATGAGAAACATTGCTGTGGAGTTTCAAGGTCATCTACCTTAACAATCTCTTCAGGGACAGGGCAGAATGAAGAGGTACATAGATTAGCTATTTTCATTTTAATGTCACAGATGACATAAAGTGCTAGAAAGTGCTTGTTGGCATTTATCTATCTATCTATCTATCTATCTATCTATTTTTACATTTATTAAAATTTAGTAAACACTTATATGTTAGTATGTCCCAGCCACTTTTTAAAAAAGATTTTATTTATTTATTTTTAGAGAGAGGTGAAGAGAAGGAGAAAGACAGGGAGACAAACATCCATGTGTGGTTGGCTCACAAGTGCCCCCTACTGGGGACCTGGCCTGCAACCCAGGCATGTGCCCTAACTGGGAACCAAACCAGCAACCCTTCTGTTCACAGGCCCAAGATTAATCCACTTAGCTACACCAGCCAGGGCCCAAATACTGTTTTAAGTTTCTTATACATATTAACACTATTTTGTATATTAACTCATGTAGTCCTGAAAACAACCTTATAATGAAGGGATTATTATTGTTCCCATTTTACAGATGAGATTAGTGAATCCCAGAGTAGTTGAGTAACTTGCCCAAGTTCACACAGCTAGCAGCCTAAAGACACAGGATTCCAGCTCACACAGTTTTCCCTCCTTCTAGGCCTCAACTCACAGTAACAGTGTCAGAGGCTTCATTCTGTACCCAGATCTAATCAGGGACCATATATGGAGTTCACTTAAGACCTATGCAAAGTCATCTCAGGGTTTTTTCTTTCTGCCAAAAACTGCTGCCCCTGTACTGAGACTCCACCCTATACTCCTAGCATACAGCTTTTGCTCACACAAAGTGGGGAGTCTGATCATGGCACATTGCTTGGTCCCCTTCCCCATGCCTTAGCTGAAAGTTTCCTTCCCCTCTACCCATAATGCTGTTTGTTTTTCCATGTTTTTTTTTTTGGCCCTCCTCCTACCCCCATCTATCAAACAGCATTTGCCTTACTTGCATCTTATCATGCCTGGCTATTTCTATTTCTACATTCATATTCTCTCTCTCTCTCTCTCTCTCTCTCTCTCTCTCTCTCTCTCTCTCTCTCTCTCTCCCCTCCTTCCTGCCCCCTCATGGCCCTTCTAGCCTGTACCCTATAGTTTAGCTATAAACTATATTACTATATAATTATTATTATACCATTATTCTCTACTGCATTCTGTTCTTTGACTATGCAGTTTGTCTTATCTCCC